>VZTM01010183.1:37214-57128 GCA_013400555.1 Jacana jacana | reverse complement strand
GAGGCTGCTTTTTGCACAAAAAAAATCCCCCAAAAAAACTCAGAAGGAGAATTTTCCAGGATGTTTCTCTAAGTGAGTAGCAGTGCTTCTGAGGACGTACAAAAATTAATATACAACTTTATATTTACCAGTTGCTGGGAGGTGGGAGTTTGTTGCTGCAATTATTTCTTTCTGCCAGTACATCTTCCCATCCCTCTCAGGTGCTGCTGAAACAGATTTGGAAAATAAAGACTACTTTGAGGAGGGACTTCACATGTGGAGGCTTCATGTCATGGGCAGCTTTTACTCCTTGAGTGATGGTCCAAAGCAACAAGAAGTGCTAAAACACATAAGGCGACCTTGAAAGAACTGCCAATTGGTCTTGTACAACAAAGTGACATCATGAGGTGCTTACATGAGACCAGTTAGGAGGAACAGCAAGGGTGGAAAAAAAAGACATTTTAACAACAAAAGGACACAGGCAGTGATGTATTGTAGGGAATGGCTTTCAGAAATTCTTTTTTTCAGGTATGCTACACCAAAAAGGAAACCCAAACTCTCTCTATCCCTTAGAATTCTGATGAAGCTGAAGGTAGTCATTTGAATTTTCCTGAAACTATCTTGTCATGTCGGTGGAAATGAAGTGACTGCATAAGAACTATGTATAATTAGCTATATTCCAAAGATATTGCCATGACACAGAAGGGATTACCATACATTTTCATTCAAACTTTTAATTTACGTTAAGTGAAAATATAAAAATGAGAAACGGTAGTGGACAAGTGTGTCCAACAACTCTGTAAAAGGTCTATTAATATCTGAATGAAACTGGCAGCCACTTCTAGCAAAGAGGAGGTTGCTAGCAATGTGTTACAGCACATAAGAACCAAATGGAAACTATTACCTACTAAATATGTCAAAAAACCCTTCCTTGTTTTAAAGACGGGTGCTAACAGAATTACCCCAAGAAGAAATGAGTATTGACAGCACTTGAGGAAATGTAAATGCCTTTTAAACACAGAAATGCAACAGCAACTCTAGAGCTAAGATCCAGCTATCCCATGATTTCTGTCTCTGACATTTGCTGTGGATGTTTAAAGATGAGGTATAAAAATGAGTCAAGCCTCCAGTTTCGCTTTCCCCATTATCTTCTTCCAGCAACTTCTGGTAAAGGAGGTGTGTATTTATTTTTCATAGTCACTAATGGATTTTTATTCAATATATTTGTTTAATTGCTTTTTAAAGTCATCTAAAATCCTGGCACCTATAACATCCTCTAGCAATGGGTTCCATTTGTTTAGGTATGCATCGCATGAAGAGGTTCTTCCTTTTGGTTTGTCATCTACCTGATAACTTGTTGCTTGCCTTCTAGTTCTGGTTTTAGAGGAAAACATGAATAATTGTTCAATAATCATCTGCTGTTCACCACTCAAGGTTTCATACACTGGCCTAATCATATAGAGAACTACATATATTCAGTGAGACTTGAGGCCTATACAGCATACCTATATTCTTCCCTATATATGGGAAGAAATTCACTAGTTGTTTTAATTCACCCTTCTGCCAATGGATGAAAGTAAGAGATCCTTTATCAGACTCTAAAACAGTAATTACAGGGTTTTGTATGCTCAGCAGTTTGTGGCAATATTGCAGACAGACAGTTTGTGAAGTTTTCTGGAAATCCTCTTTGCTGGTACAATGCACGCAGGAGCACTGCAACTACTGCAGGCTTCAAAACTTGAAATAAAGTTTAACAACAAGGGAAGGAGGGTCTTTTCAGCAGGCAGGGTGGTGAACTCCATACTTAGAGTGGCCATGGTGGTCTTCCATATACTGCACTAAAAATCTGCTGGGCTTGTGTCTAACCCAAGTGCACCCAAACCCCGTGGATCTCTCTAGTATAAAGAGAGAATGTGGTACGTGTGCTTCAGGAAAATCCTTTTTTCTCTGCTCTACCATGTTGGCATCTCTGAAGTAGTTTGAGCAAGGCTGGTTCACACATTCTAAGTGATCCAGATAATGCAACAAGGATCTATGTGCAGATTAATGACATTGGATATTTACTCTGCTCAGGCAGTCTGAACCCTGAAATGAATTCCATGCCCTGTATCTGTGTGACAAGTAGTGACTGAAGCTTAGACATATTTTGTGAGTAATCTAGGAAACATGTTTTTACTTATGGAAGAGAAAGTGCAAGTGCTGATAAGAGAAAAAAGGCCTGTGGAGGAATAAGGTGGTTCTTTGTGTGGGTGTGTCTGACAAATGCTAAATTGTTAAGTCCTGGGATAGGCATCACCTTAAAGGGCCCATGGGTACTGCAGAAAATGATGCAAGCTCTATGGATCTTGCAACTTTTAATCTAAACAACAGGGTGATATTCCAAGGTAACGAACTGTGTAAGGACTGGAGGCAAAGCAAATATTGATCTGATTGAGCTGAAACTAGAGATGATCCATGGGACAGAGTAGAATGAAAAAACATTGAAACAAGTGATCTGTTGGTGTAATCAGGTGACCCTATATCTCTACTCAGCTGTGGACTTGCTCACTCAGTCAGGCTTTGTTGACTAGAAAGATTCAATCTCCTCTCCAAAATTTGTTTCTGTCATCTGGCCACAAAAAGGAGATGTTGAAAATACAAACTGTGAGCACTGGAAAGATCAGTCCTGACAGTCAGAAAATACTTTCATGTGTAAAACATTTATCTGTGTTCTTTTCATTTATAGAAGTCCCATCCTGAGAGTCCTTGTACAGGCACAATTCAATAAGCTGATTTCAGATGGCATCCTATAAGGGCCTGGATAGCTGAAGTTCTATGTCTTCTCTACATTTATTAAAGGAATCATTGTTTTACTGGTCTTATGAGTTACCTGAGGATCGCAGAATGTTTTTTTCCTCCTATCCGCAGTCTTCAGGACAACATATCCACTGCAGAGAACAATGAGCATTAGGATCCCATTCATAGCCAAGGCCCTGCTCCTGTTTCTCAAGTTTGTTAGTATCTGACTTTGCTGGAGAAGAGAGGAAAGTGAATGTTCATAAATCACTCATAATGGGCAAAATTACTATTTTCAGGAGCATTGGCTTGTAACAGATGGGAAGGACACCAGTAATTTATTTGCTTCTAAACATCCTGGATGGTTGCCGCTATTGCTGTGTACTTCCTAACTTTATCAGAAGATAATTTCCCTTGGCTGTGGAATTAACTTCCTGCACTGAATGATGGGGATGGATTTCTCAGAGACTCCTAGCTGGTAGGAGCTTTTGTAAGTCTACTGCTTTGTAGAAGGTTCTTCTGCTTAAGTATAAGAAAAGGATAATGAATAGCTGTTGTCTCTTAGACTATGTTTGTGGTGGTTTGTATACATGGATTTGCTCATTTTTGCTCTGCCAATTTTAAGACTTGGGCATCTCTTCTAGGGGTTGTGATTTGTTTGTGTGGGGTTCAAAGCACAGCATTCACATTTGTGTAACACCATGTACGCTGCATTAAGACTACTGAAGAGTTATTATTAGGAATGGAAGTTTTTAAAAGAGAAACAACAAAAAACACCCACCCAATCACCTTACTGCAAGTCATTAAGAAAACCAACTCATTGAGAAAAAAAAAGCAACCCCAAAAAAATTATCTTTAGAAAGGAAACAGCCAATATAACTGCAAACTACCAGTCTGACCACTCATTTTTCATTCTTATGAGCACAGAAAACACAAGCAAAGAAAAATCCCCTATCTCAGAGATTAAAGGGAACTGGTGGCTTATTTAAATGAGGTCTCTCAAGTTGTTTAAGGCTGAAAATCACACCTGTGCTGAGAGCCGGGCACAGAGACAAAGGGGCAGGTCCAATAACGGACACAGGGTTCTGCAATTCCCAGGTTTTAAGTCCTGGAATAGAATTTAAAATTGCTCAGCCATTTCCTCTCAGGAAGTGTTGGGCACCATTTGAACATGTCCCGTGGACCAGCGCCCCAGGCTGGGGACAACCCTGACCCTGCAATGCTTGAGTCAGGTCTGGGACAAGGTATGTGCCCACAGACGCTTTGAAGAAATTTAAAGAAAGGGGGTGCAGAGCTGCTGCTCTCAGTTTAGGATTTTGGCACCAAAGTTCAGCTTCACTCCCAGATTGCTAAGGCTTGAACTGCTTCTAGGCAGGCAGAGATGATTCAAGGCCAGCTCTGAAACCATTAAAAATTGTACAAGGTCTGAACTTCTGTCTTGGCTGTCCTTCAGGGGTATTGCTCATGGTGCACTTTAGTGACTAACTTGTAAATCAGCCTGTTCCTGTCTCTTTGTCGAGATCTGAGCAGCTCCCTGCTTACAGTACTAAACATCGACCGCAGAGGACAGAGATCTACAAGTCCAGAGAAACCTCTGGGGCTGCTCCTGATTTGCATTGTTTTAACTGAATAACAGACTTTGGCTGGAAATGGACATGAGCAGCAAATCAACCCCAGCACAGTGCAGCCTGAGAAGGAGGGAGGCTTAAGAAGGCCTTTTTTTTAATGCTTAAGTACAAGGTAAAATTCCCTCCTGATGCAGTCCAGGAGTTACCGTGCATCATCATCTTTCTTCTTTCAATGTTATTATTGTTGATTTTAACTAGGAGAGGGAATCAGGCCCAGGATGATATTTCCTGAAGCTCTTTGTTCCAAATCACCCATTGCTTCATGAGCATACTGGAAACTGATGTTCTGTGGAAGTGCAGCAAGAAGTAAGATGGAGCACGTTCTTCCGCTGGTACCAAGATTTGCTCGTTCCAGGCAGTCTGTTCATCTGTCCTCAGTCATCAACTATTAATTTCCAACACTATCCCTGTGTCAGCTCACCAGGAAGGCTGTGTCCTGAAGATAATGCTTAGCTGTCCCTTGCTGCTGGAAGAACATGCCTGAGAAACATTTCTCTCGGCCCAACCATCCCCAAGCTGCTGGTGATGAATTCAGTCCTCTGCCAATACTGTATGAAATGGCATTTCTTACAGACACTGCCATTTACATAATGCAATATCCATATGGCGATTGTTTTATTTATGTTTCCTTTACTTCAAGGCAGAGGAAGCCAGCAGCTGGAGCTGCAAGATAGAGGCACCCACCAGTTACTGGGCTGTGCTGTTCATGGGGTTGATAAGCTTTTATCACCCACTGGGAGTTAGGATCTTGTCTAAGTGATAGCATCCATCCCTTGAAAGAAAGAACAGAGCTCTCCCTGTTTGCCTGCCTGAAAGGAAAGAGTTTATAACCCCAGACTTTTCAGTGACTGTGAGCTAAAACATGACATAGCTTGATTGTCTTAATTTCTTAACTCATTCTGTTGCAAGTCACAATATGAGCATTTGCTTCCTTTGCATCAAAAGAGTTTAATTGTGTTTGCATTACCGCCTTGTCTGTATTTTGCCACTGGAAGTCTTAAAAAAAAATCTTCCCCTCCTATCTGACTTTGATTCTGCTAATCCCTACCCACGTTTTGAATCAATTAAAGGGCAGTTTATGGTTTGCAAAGAGCAAAAGTGCAAATGAGAAGCAATTCCTTCAGCTGTCCTGTGTGTAACTGGAGGACATTTCAAACAAAAGAAGCAGGAAAAAGGTTACTTCACTGGTTTGTTTCTTTTGCTCTTTGGATTTCATGCCAAGGGAGGCAAAGTGTAACTGTTGATGTTTTGTTTTTATAATTAAAATAACATCATAAAATTAGCTATATTGTGACTGGATACAATCTGTATGGAAAGTTCTACAGCTAAAAAGAAAATAGGAAAGGCTTCTTTTAAATTAATCTACAGAAATATCTTCTTATTTTTGCATGTGATTTCTGGTGATTTGGAAAGAATTTCAAGCTTCTTCACAGAATGGGAATTTTGGCCAGTTTCTTATGTTACCCAAATAATTTTATAAAAAAATGTAAAGCTACTTAGTCTCTTTTTATTTTCTGTTACTGTGATTTTACACCTTTGTGATTCTATCTATTGAAGAAATGACTTTATAGGGGCTATGAAGCTCGAAATCTGTATAAAGTACGATCCTGCAAATTCCTGAGGGAGGCAGTTACCATTTGTTTCAGTGGTTCTTGTTGTTTTCTGTGTCTTGACAATCACAGTCTGAGAAAAGTGAAGCTCAGGCTACAAAAGTAAATGTGACCCCCCAGAGCCAAGCTCCAGCAGGAGCAAACCCAGTCTGCTGCGAGGAAGAGCAATCCTAAGCCACGCTTCAAGCTTCAGCTTTGCAGGCATAAGCATTGGGTTTGTTTTGTTTCTTTATTTCTTTTCTTTTGGGGGGGAAGCTGTCTGCTTCAGTGTAGTTTCTCTTTTATTTCATGTGGCTGCTCCCCTAGAAGGCTATCTTCTGCAGGTTTAAGGCCCAGTTGTGCAACAGCCGCGACATGGTAAGTCCTGGCATGGCTTAAATCATACAGACTTATCTCTGAGTCAGATTGTTGCACAAGCATCCTATATCCTTAGGTCCTTACAGTAGTTATTCTATACCATGGCTGGATATGACAGTCTAAACTCTTGTGATGTTGTTACATGTTTAGACATCTCAAACTGATATCTTCACAACATAAAACTCTTGACAACAATAAGAAAGAGAAGACTTCACCTCAACCCAAACCTCAATTCCAACACTCAGTAATTGAGTTCCCATGGAATTACTTATGTTGGGTAATTTCTGAGAAAGATGCATCTTGGTTTTAATATTCTGCATCAGTTTTTAATTCTAACAGTAATAACATTGCATGTAAAATATTTATATTAAAAAGAAACCCCAAAACACAACACTTTTTGAGGCTAATTGTAATTGTTTGAATTTCTGAAGCACCAATATACCCAGGGAATAGAGACAGATTTGATCCAATATTCAAATGGCTCTGCACTCTAGAAAGTCAAGTGTGTTTCATGATGTAAACTGCTTTTAGAAAACAATTTATTCCTGTTCATGTTTGGTCTGAAGTGATTCCTTGGAATTCCTCACTCACACATACATTTTTCCAAGGAAATCCCTGTGAAGTGTCAAAGGAGATGTTCGTATTTCCAGAGTCTAGCAGGAAGGAAGAAAGCATAGTGCTTTTTCCAACTTGATTCTGAGGGTGGGATTTTCATAAATGCTTGTCACTGGAATATCTTCACTTTCACTTAATGACTTAGGGGCTTTTGAAGGCTCCAGGACAGCGTGCTTGTTAAAGTGCCACACTGGCTCCTCTAAACTGGTTAATTTTCACTAACTTCTGCTATTGCAACAATTTTAACAGTTGAGGTGAAGAGGAAGAATGGAGTGGGAAGGAAGTGGTGTGGAGACTTGACTCCTGTTTGTGCTATCCTATGAATTCATTTATAATCTGACAAACTAGATCAGGGCCATATTCACACAGTGTTGATCCAGTATGAATCATTGGGGGTTTCCCATCCAATAGCAGTACAAGAAAAGTCAGTAAAATATAGTAGACCAAACAAGTTTAAGGTGTTTGAATCAGAACTCTTAGTTTTCAACTGTGAAAAAGTGGGAATGTCTTTCCTTAATGTGATGGTAAATCCTTAATGTGCTGGTACTGATGATGAGAGAACTCCAGATACTTAGATGCTAGCATGTGAATGGACAGGGTGATCAGGCTTCACATCTGTACCAAGTACTGGGTGGCCACCAGGCCCATCAGCAGTGCACCAACATGAGCTCTACTTTGAATTCAGTCTTGAAGGTCCCTTTGACCTCTGATGTTCTCCTCAGGAGAAGGAAAGCAAGGAGCAGAAGCAGCAGTGGCAGAGAGGCGAGAGGGAGGGCAGGCGGGACTGACAGGCAGCACTACTAGTCTCAGTGGGGATGCTGAATTCAAGGAGGACAGTGAGACAATAATGCCCCCTCTCTGCAAAGCAGAGTGACCTCGCGGGTGAGTCACGCCTCCCGCCACCTCCCACAGCGTTGCCGCCTTCTGATGCGACCAAATGTTGAAGTGAAAGAAACGTCCCTCCACGGCAATGAAAGGAAGATGAACAATGACAACAGTTAAAGTGTAACGCAAGAAATGTGAGCAAAAAAGCTCCCCCCAGACCACAGCCAAACCCAAGCAGCAAAGAGAAGTCTATTTGCACATACTCATCCATCCAGAAAAGGAGGTGAAACCCTAGCAAGGGATGTGGAGGTATGGCTGCAGGGGCCTCAGCTCTGCTCACCAACTTAAAACCTTCAGATATTATTGGGGATGGGGGGGCGGGGGAGGCTTTCTCTGCTTGCAAGCCCAGAGAAATTCCCCTGCAAAGGGTTGTATTTCACTGGGTTGAGCAGGCAGTCCTGAAGAGGTGGGTGCCCTGCACCCCTCAGGCCCGCAGGAGGTATGCGCATATTCACCTTAAATACGAGATTGACTTACTCAGGGTCAGGTCCATACCCACATTTGACGTTGACCTTTATGAATTTACCTTGAGGTAAAACTGAAATGCTCTGACTGTGCTGTGTTTTTACATCACAACGCCGCGTCTGCGCTTCCCTAAAGCAAAGCACAAATTGTTATTAGCCACAGAGACAGGAAGGAAGATAAGCCAAGTGTTGTCCTCAACAAAAGAAGCAGCAAAGAAGCAAAATTTTTGTTTACAGAAAGTTCTTAAATTTCTCTCTTACTGAAGGTGGGGCAGGGGAAGAGCATCATTCCTGATGTGCAAATATCACTGAAAGATATTTTTGATAGCAGTACTTATAAGAAATGGGGTTAAACGTGAATGTCTCCCACGCAGAAATAGTCATGCGTGTTTTTAATTACAGTATACATTCAGTGGGTTCAGATGCACTGGTTATTTCTCAAAGGTCACAAATAATGGTGGTTTTTTTTTCAGTGTACCATCATTAAACAGTCAATTACTAACTAGTTTTTTATATATGTATGTTTTAAAATAACGCACTGTCTGTGGGATTTGAAATATCTACTTGTACTTCAAAGGTCCACAAAAATGCAGAATGGCTGCAACCTCTGGTTATTTCCATTCTCACCTCCCACTTGAAGCAGGACAATCATCAGTGGTAAATGAGATCAAGGGTGTTTGCAAGGTCTATTTAAAATTTTCAGAGTACTGGAAGTAACTCTTCCCTGAGAGAAAGCAGTCCCTGAGCTGAGACAGATCCAAGACATTCCCCAGGTCAGTAATGTCACCCTTCTACCTAGTGACAGCAAAATCTGGAGCATTTTGGGGTGATAATTTTTATGGTATAAATATTGATCACAGAAATTACTCTTTCAGTCCTAATGGTGTAATTTGCATACAGCAATGCTAGTCATCAGTAAACGTAGCTAATTTTGGGCAGAAACCCTGCCCCGCCCCTGAAGCAGCTGTCCTGTTTCCACCTCTCCTCTGAGTATCACAGTCTCAGTAATGAAACTCTACTTTCCCCATCTGCAGCATCTTCCTTGAGCTCCTAGCATTGACTTTCACATCTCCTAATCCACGGATCCATGTGGCCTTCTCTGGGCACTAGCTGTTCATTTCTGCAACTGCTACGGAGCCTGTAAAGTTCTGCAGTCAGATGAAATTGCTCCCACACTTTAGGGAGGGTTGAGCCCAGTCCATGTTTGACAACTGTGAAAAACCCAGGCTCCATTTAGGTCCCACATAAATCTGTCATGGTTGTCTGATGTCGGACTCCAGCCTTTTCTCCCTTTTGGATTGACCTGTATGGAATTAATGTTATGTTCAGAGTCCCACCAAGCAAAAAAAATATATAGCTAGATCAAGAAAATAAGAGGAGATAATAATGCTTGTTGAAAAAGATGCCCACTCATAACTAAAATGTGCAGTGATGGGTTAAGCCAAGAAAGTGATCTTTATAAGAAACTGTTTTCCCTGTTTGTTAAAAATGAGAATCAGATTTTTTCAAAAGTGATGGGGAAGGAGTGGAGAGTGCTATAACTGCAGGTAGAGAAGGGTCAGATATAGGCTTATTCCATGAGAATTAATAGAGATAGTTTTGTTTCAGTAGAATTTATCAGTTAGTTTATGGTTTGCAAACCTCAGTTCTAAACCCAGCTTCTTCACATCAAGAGAACTTCATGTGTCTATGTTGGGCCTATGTTTAGAAACACGAAAAGGAGAAATTCCAGAAGATTCTGGTATTTCCAATACAAGACCAAAGTTTTGCATGATCTGTAGAGGTAACGTTTCAGTTCTGGTTAGCACTGAGAACATTAACCAAGAAAAACAGAAGAAACATCTATCTTAGAAAACCATAAAGTTATCTTGTAAAGTTTCAGGTGAACAGAATAAACAATAGAAACTTGAGCTCAGGATGAGCAGGGGAGTGTGTTGTGTTGCTTTCACATGCTCATCTAAAACACATTTCCAAACTTTCTGAGGCTCATCCTTGTTGAGGAAAGAAAAATACACATCTATTTAGGGTGCTATTGCACTGGCTTGGAAACTGGAGAAGTCGTAGTTGCTATTTTTACAAGTTAGCTTCCTTCAGGGGGAGAGATATCTTAGGGTTGAGGGGGAGGTAATGTGATCTCTTTTTCTATTTTTATAAAGGGCCTGGGGATGCACTGGGAAGCTGCAGAACTGTGCAGTTGAAAGTCTTCAGCTCCTCTTTTGAGATACTAAGGGAGGAACAGTTAGAAAAGCATGGCCTAATTAAGGATATCTAATATGGTTTCAGGAAGGGAAGGGCATGCCTCATTAACTGGCTGGAATTCTTTGAGGATATTGCCTCTGAGGGAGANAACTCACTGTGAGCATTGTGTACCTCAGTGGGCTGGAAGAGAATAAAACACAGCTAGGAAAGTCTGGGGTTGATACCTACATTACAGAATGGTTAAAAATATAATATGAAATTAACCGGTAGTTAAACCTGCAAGGATTGGAACTATTTCTTAGTTCTTGAAATCCTGGGTGCATTCTTGCCTTTAATCTTTTCTTTTTTTCAAAGAATTAAATTATTATTATTGATATAATTGGCTTTTGTGATTCAGCTGAATCAAAACCTGCAGCATTTCCGGATGATATTGCACTAAATTTGGAGGTCAATGAGGAAAATTGCAATTAGATACAGAGAGAGTTAAATGCTTTTTAAAGTTTCTAGCATGGCAGATGGCATATCCAATAAAGGTCAGATAAATGTAGCATCATGATAATAAGCCAAAGACCATAGAATTAGGGAAGAGACAGTGGACGGAGGGTTTCTGTGTATATTGGCAGCTTTAATGTGGGAGTTGTGGGAAATGCAGTTTCCCCAGACTTGTGCAGAAACAGAGTCTAAAATGCTTCAAGTTATCCATGGGAGAGAAAATGTCTCAAAGAGAAAAATCATGCAGATTTTGACTGGGGGAGAGTAGAGTTTCAAATGAACCCGCTCAGTGCAGCAGGAGCGGGGTTTGCAGCTGAGGGAGAGCAAGAGCTCATACTGGAGGGAGAGTCAGGTTATCGTGTGGGGTTGGGGTGGGTGGGGATGTGGAGGCAAAGAAGCCATTCAAGTTCCTCTCACCCTGGGGATGGCGTGGGGCCAGTATGGCAGCTTACCTGGCTGCCTGGCCTTTCCAACGTGTTGCAGGACCAGCTGAGTGCAGGGCTGTCTACTTGCAATCACTGAGAACCCTATTGCATGCCTGTTTGGAGGAAGGGTGTTGTCCTCATGAGTTTTCAACTACCTAGGGATTCATCCAGGACTGGGGAAACTGCATGTTTTTGCCCTAACTGTGCTCTTCAGAGCTTGCAAAAGATCCATCCCCTTGATTTTCTACATAACAAGCTCTTTTATAGTGATTGCTTTGAAAGCAAGGCATTTCTTGTAGTTGCAAGAGACAAATGGACCCTGAGAGCTCATACATGGGAGCTGAGAAACAGTCTAAACCTCAGGGGAGGTTTTGTTCCCTGCTGAGCAAAGGGACCTTTATTAGAGGAAGGAAAGCAGGTGTTAGAGGGGAAAGAAATGGGGAAATCCTTGTGTTTCTTTTAATATCTATGAAATTCTAAGTGTTTTGAAAGAATCTTACCTATTATGTCTCTGTTAACTATGCCCCTTTGCAATTTGACATGAGACCGAGCACACATCACTCTTCAGTTAGATGAAAGAGGATGGACAACTAGAAGTGGTAGGTCTCTTCTCACAAGTAACAGGTGATAGGACAAAAGGAAGTGGCCTCAAGTTGTGCCAGGGGAGGTCTGGATATTAGGAGAAATTTTTACACTGAAAGGGTATCAAGCATTGGAATGGGGTGCCCAGGGAAGTGGTGGAATCATCATCCCCGGAGCTATTTAAAAGATGAGTAGATGTAGTGCTAGGTGATATGGTTTATTGATGATTTTTGCCAGTGTTAGGTTGATGGTTGGACTGGAAGATCTTAAAGGTCCCTTCCAACTTAGTCATTTCTATGATTCTGCGTGGAGGGGCAGAGAGAGGGGACTGCAATGAAAACCTGTCTGTGAAGCAACAGGCAGCAGCCACAAGAAGCAGCGTAGCCCTGATGGAGGGAGGTCATTCATCACAGGGCTGGGTCAAATGCAACTTGAGCATCACCCCTTCTCTTTACCCCCACAGGACCCCTTCCTAGCCAGGGCTCTGGCTATCTCTGGGGCTGCCCCTGCCCCTCAAGGCCCACTAAGAATCTATTCCTGCTCTGACACTCCCTAAAACCATCTTCCAGCATGGATGTAGAAGAGCCACTTTTTTTTTCCCCCTTGCTTGAGGATAAAACAGCATAAGTGTCAGTGCTTTGCAAAAGGTGCCAGACTGGTGCTCCTGTGTTCAGCTGCAGGCTAGTTGCAACAGTGTAAGGGAGATGCTTCCAAGCTATTTCCTGAGTATTTGTCCTTGCCTTCTGATTTGTGCTGTGGGAATGACTCTTTTTTTTTAAGGAATAGCCTCTCCCCATGACTGTAAAAGCTGTATGAGCACTGAAAACAAAGAGAACCACCTCGTACCAAGCCTCTGATGTGGGATGCAGATAGGAGAAAGCAGCCAGTGATGTTAGTGAGAGTGGGGAGGGAGAAGCAGGGGCAAGGCAAGAGACATCACTGGTCACTGTGACAGACTACATTCAGGGATGACTACTCAGCTCTCAACCACAATTTTAAAGTCTTCCAGTGCCAAACCATTTGCCTCCAGGATAAGAAGCATAATTTAGTTTCCAGAGGTTATTAAGTTTTTGATCTCTGGCTTAATATGGCCAGTGAGGATATTACTGACAATGACTGTTTTGCGGGGAACGTATCTGGCTTTGGGGAACTGGCATATTAAATTCATTTTGCCTAAATCACTGGCTAACATTCACCAGGGAGGCATTAGGGCAAATTTTGTGTGAGGTAACTTTTGAGGTGGAAGACTATGAATTTTTGTGAGCACTGATAGACGTGTATCAAAGGTTCCTAAGCAGTGTTCTTCGAGCACCAAATTGCCCATAGGGAAAACCCTAATTTATAATTGACTGAGGTAAATCTGAGCCAGTCACTAAACAGCAAAAGGCTTCAGAGACTATTATCTGCTTTTGGCATATACATTGGACTAGGACTCCCTGGTGTTATTTGGTTTGGTGCTGCTGTATGAGTACATGGGAAGAAATAGTACTCCATAGGTCTATAACCTGCAAAATAAAGACAAACTTTGGAATTCTGGCCAACTATAGTCGCAGAGTTTTACAAGTGACCTAAAAAGGCCTAAAATTTTGTCCAAAAATACAGAAATGATAAAACGCATGCGTAGGTTACTCGGAGCCTCAGAAGAAGCAAAAAGAGGCAGGAAAACAGTAGACTTCTTAGACTGATCTGGCTGACCATGTTTTCAGACTATTATACTGAAAAAAGCTGTTCAGGAAATACAACCATGCACATGCATTTGTGCTGAGAAGAACCGTACACCTACAAAGAAAGAAAGAAACAAGCTAACAATGAAGGTATTGCCCACCAAAATGCATGAGAAATACATACACATCTGGGTTAAAATCCCAGAGTCCTAGACTGGGTTCAACAAGTCACTAAGGACTTCAGTGCAGAACTTGCGCTGATGAGTGAGCTTCAGAATTGGTGTCTTCCCGTAATCCTCCCAGATTATCTTTGAAGCGAGCAGCCCCCCAGCTCCCAGCCGTGGCAGTCCAGCTCCTCAGAGCCAGGACAGCATGCTCTGTTTGTACGGCACCTAACACAATAAGCTGCCAGTCAGATTTGCAGGCTGCTGTGTAATCTTGTGATATTAATAATATAATGATGGCATTATAACTGGACCACTCGACTCTGTAGTTTGTTCTTCTATAAATGATTTATAAGTTTTATGCATTTTATATGCCTCTCATTAAAAATGCATTGAAAAATACTATCAAAATACCATTTTGTGAGGCTCAGGCTCTCTCTATTCTTGTTACAACCATCTGCCATTAAGCTTTAATAACTGACTGATTATAATTTATTAATTTATCACCTGTTCTTTATACAGTTGGATAAAATAATTGTCAACAAATGTGAAATGGCCTCCTATTGTGTTATTAATCCCCAAAGCAATTAGAAAACCCACTGATTGCACAAGCGATTGAAAATGGGCAGTAACTCATGTTAGAAACAATCTGCAGTGCTCACATCAGAACACTTGGTGCCTGATTGGTAATAAGGTTTCTGCCGGCAGTGTGAATTTGATAGGAGCAGATTAACAAGGGAGGATTTTATTTTTATTTATTTATTTTATAACAAGTCTGGATTTTTAGGGCTGACAATAAACATGTGGGTTCCAGCTTGTTTTATGGATTCTACGGGCACATTCTGAGAAAGGTAACACCAAATTTGAATAGTGTCATACTAACACTCCTCAAACCTCCTTTCAGCCCCTGCTACCTTCTCCAAGAATGAAGGGGTAATTTAGGGATAGCTACAAACATCAAATCATTTAGTAAATTGACCTCAGTCAGTTTTGGATGAAGGCGCCAGACTTCAGTATCTCTCCTCTGATTTTTATCTGCCAGGGTTTCAACATGAGCTAGCTGTGGACCTTCTGATATGGATATTGAGCGTGTGTGAAAAGGGTTGGAGCCGAAGGCTCGCTGAATCCAACAGCTGCCATTTAGCAAAGCCGTTTGCTTACTTTGCCAGTGTGAAGGAGACATGCAGGCCACCCCAGATGTGAAGAAGTTCCTTATCTCCCATCCTATTTGCAGCGCAGATTTCCAGCTACCCATGTTACCACACCTCTGACACTCAAATGTCACATTCCGGTAACGCTGTCCCCCATGCAGATTTAACTGCTTTTCTGGTGAAAAGAAAGGAAGGAAAAAAAAAAAAGCAAGCTGCCACTGACATCAGAGAGTTGAGCCTCACTTCTGAGGAAAGCAGCTGTAAATGTTTCTTTGTCCTAAATTAAGCTGCTTCTTGTGTGTGTGCTCAGTCAGGGACCACGCTGTTGGGTCAGGCACAGAGGAGTTATAGAGCTGCCAATTACAGTGATTTTGTTCCAAATCACTTGCAATGGTCTGGGAGAACTTTTATTTTATCAAGGCGACTGCCTAGATCAAAAAGTTGTCAACATTTTGGTCTTGAAACAAGGCTCTGGGCAAGTTCAGGGAGAGATTTTGCATCTCTCTTCTGTCTGTGGAAATACACACTGTGTGCTGAACAGGTCTGTGCTATGTAGTAACTCCAGAGTACAAGAAAATCTTGAGTTTTGCATTAGTATCATGTTGCCTCTGCATAATGATAGCATAGTTAAATTTTTCCTTCTTTCACCCATGTCTTTGCTATTCTGTTCCAGGATTTGAAGCTTCTCTGCAGATAAAGCTGGAGAAGCTGCTTGGACAAAAAGACCTAGAAAATCTGATGTTGAATTGAGCGTATTAGTAGATCTGTACTTCTCCTTCTACAGAGAACCCAAAGCAGACAAAAAGAGGTAATTCTTGATATTCTTATACTATTTCTGGCTTTTCTGGAAGTAAAAATCAGAAGAAATCTCTGCAAATGTTTTTCCTTCTGAGACACCCAAGCCAATTGTGCAGATCTAAGGGTTTTAGGTAAAGTAGATATAAGCACAGTAAATTCTTTTTCTCTAATCTTGAGAAACTTTCCCATCTTACCCCTCCAGCATGTTCACAGATAAAATTCTGACTGTAGAAAATCCTCAGAAAAAGTGCAGGCACCATAACTGACTTGCACTGAAAGTGCAAACCTTTTGCCTCCATAATGCTCAGCTGAGGTGACTGTAGAGAAGTGAAGACCTTCCATTCCTTCCCCCATCTGTAGACATACACAAGACTACTCTACCCGCTTGAGCCAATGCAGTAACTACAATCTCTTCCTTTTATCTTGCAGTAGAGCATTTGCCATCTGTCATGATGCACAGCTCATATACTTACCAGATCTGGATCTCATGGTTCTTCTGGAATCAGGTTCTCAGCACCAGCTGGGGAACTCCTGGGCTTGGACCCAGTTGTGGCAATCTGTCTGACACAAGCTAGCAGGTAGCTAATTTTTTAAATGGTAGATTGACAACTGTTACTCTTTGTGTTTTCACTGCAGGTAGAAGGTCTCCAGTTAAGGTTAATCTTGCAATGTTAATTGAGCCAAAATGCATATATTATTTCTTGCATATAAAAGCATCCCAGAAATAAATTTACCTCAAAACAAGACTTGGTTACCCATGTAGTAGACCTTCCTGGCTAATGCTTTCTGCAAAGTTGATGGTCGACATAATGCACCAGAAAAAAACTTCAAAGTTGAAGAACAGTGTGACATAAGCTCTGATTCATGAATGGGTACCAATGGCCTATTCCCTCAGTAAAATCATTATCTAAGGAATCTCATATTTTAACTCATGACAAAATTCCAATCTGGAGATCACTGAATCCTTTAAAAGGGGCACTAACACTCACAGAGGAAGATCTTTGTTGCAAAAATGTGGTTGAATTCCATATGGGTCTAAACTCAAGTTTCAGTTTGGTCTTCTATGTATGACATGACAAGTATTTGAGTTTGGAAAACCTGCAGGGAAGATGTTGGAGGACATTGCAGAGCAGAAGAAATCAAGCCTCTGCATTCTTGTCCACACTGCTAGCTGGGAGAAATTCCCAGAGCAGAATATCCATGACAAACACTCTGATTTTTCTGTCAAAGAAGCTATCTAGTACTTTCCAAAAGTAACAGGGGACTGAATTAAGTGAATCAAGACCAGGGTGAGGTGGGGAATAAGATGATGGTTTAGACATACACTCACCTATGTGAGTGTATGTAAATCAGCGTGATTTTCTGGGCACAAAGAGATGTGGGAAAACACTGGGGGACTCAGCGTTCAAACACTGTGAGTGCATCTTCAGCAGCGAGGGTGCCGGCCATTATGAAAACAGATCCTGAGCTTCAATTGGTAATCCCACTCTGAACAGAAAACACCTCCCCCCTCAGATTTGGGTTTTCTTTATGAACCAGAGACAACAGTTTCACCCGAGTTAATTCTGAAATGAAGACATAACCTCTGACATGCAGGATCATTTACCATTTTATGTGGGAAAAGTTATTATTAGTGCTTGACGAAAATGTTTAAGAGACTAACAATAATGCCACCTACCTTCAGCTTTCAAATACTGAGTAATGGAGTTTGGTGCTGACTTCTCATCCTTGCTTAGACTCTCCTTCTTGCCTTATGAAGGTAACCTACTTTAACAAAGCTGTGCTGCAGTGTCGATGATGAGAACAGTTAAGATCCTAGGGAGATCCTCTGCAAAACACCCTGGAGTCATTTGAATCAATTAGTTCCACCACCAGGATGTGGCTGCCTGTAGGCCAGGCTGTTGCCTATTATCCCTTGAAGTGAAGATCATTTTTGATAGGGAAAGTGGGAGGCTCTAGCTTATGAGAATGCGTTCACCCAGGATTGCTCATGTTAAGGGTTCCTCAGTAGTCTCTTGATCATATAGGATGGTTTGTAAGACAGCGTTTTTTAAAAAAACAACATCCTTTTCACTTAGCCTTTGCTTAATGTGCTGCAGTCCGTTGTTAGGACTTCTGAGCTTTGATGAGCGCTTGCAGTGGGGTGGCAGTGCACAGTGGGGTAACTACCATCAAACAGTGTCAGTGGTCCAATTCCGACTTGGAAAGAGCATTGCTGATACCTCTTACTACAGTATTTTGGCTTTCTTCCAAGGTTTCCTCCCCAACAGATGCTGAAATCCCAGCAGAAAGCAGGGAAGGATATAACAAAGCAAATGCACAGCATAGTTAATTAGTAATTAAAGTCTCTTAAAGCAGGTAGTATGACACAGAATCAAAAAAAAGGGAAGAAGGTTTATTGGACCTCTAGCCTAAAAAGATATTTTCCTCTTGTACCTTTCACAGCATTTCACCTTGACTAATTTTTAATGAGTGAGAAAGGGGAGATGTCCTCCTGTTAGTTACCCAAAGTATAAATCCAGAGCAGTTCTGCCGTCTCCAGTCTTCTGCGTTGGTAGCAAAAGGTAAGTTTGCAGCCAGGCTACTACTTTCATGAGAGAAGCAGCAAGAGAAACAGAATTAAAAAGAGAGACCGAGAGATAAAGTATCATTAAAAGACTGAAAGACCTTTCTAAAATGTAGCTCCTGGGGGAAGGTCTCATTATGTTTGTACAGCACCTGGCACAACAGAGCCCTGCTGAATTCAGTTTCTGGAAGCTGCAGACATATCCAAAAATGTGACAGCACTAAATACCAAGGCTTAAAATATCTATTTGTGACAGATGTATTAGGAACAGGGTTTGGGGAGGAAGAGAATTGGTGTTGATGGACTCTGACAAAATTCCATTGCAGTGAGTCACATTTTAATTGAAAAAGAATAAAAGAAAGCAAGGGTGGGGAAAAGACATGGGTGAAAATCAGAGGTCACCTGCCGTTGTGATAACTTAACCGAAGTTTTGGAAATGAATCATCTCAGCAGGCAGCGGAAGGTTTCACCTCAGGCAGTGACAAGAAATGCAGGGCTGTAGCTGTGTGCAGAGCATTTTGGGCTCTCTATCAGCCTTTATTGATTGGGAAAGTACAGCTGTGCTCAGAAAGTCTTAGATTTTCTCTCATTTTCAGTTCCACAGAAAGGAAAATCTCCAGCATCCATTTTCAGCTTCTCATTCTCGGAAGCAATGGGGTAAGTGGGAGGGGAGTTCACAGGAGGAAGACACAAAACGCACAATTTTACTCATGTCTAATGAAATCACATGCTGTCAGTGGCTCAAACAAACAAAAAAAAAAACAACAAACCCAACACCAACAAAACCAACAACCCACACTCTTGCTTGAAAGAAGAGATGCAAAGAGCTGCCCAAGAGAAGACCCTATTGAGAGATCCTTCAAAAAGTCTCTCTTCTGTTTGTGAGCATACAGCTATCCAGGACATCCCTCTCTGGGCATCAAATTTCCTGGCATGGGAAATGATCTTGACCAGAATATGAGGTTAATGCCAGTATCTGTAAGCCAGAGGTTTTCAAATTCCTGCCGCCAAGCATGGGTGATATTATCTGTGGTGTCTCCTGTATCTGAGCCAGGATGCAGTACACATCAAAATAGCTCACATCCCACCAGCAGTAAACTTATTTTGGTAAGCCATGCTCATATGCCTCCGGACAGGTTTGCCCTTGGGGTGAGATGGGAATGTGTAAAGATCAAGCCACCCATATGCACTTGGTGTGGTACAACTCTGTGGTGGCCTCAGCAGCTCAGGAATGGATTAAATGTAAAATCTCTAATACCTCTGTATCTGGTTGCAAATGACTTCTGTATCAAGCTTAATATATCTTGGGAACTAATTTTATCTACAGATAGGTAAACACTGCATGACGTCTCTGCTGGTTCAGGTGTCTGCACTGCTGTTCATCTCGTGCTGTGGACATGATGAAGAAAGACAGTCTCTTTTTAAAGGCATCCTGATCTTCAGATACCAAATTGTGTGATCCAGGAACTAGCCCCAAAGAGCCTTGACAACCTCTGAGGTCTCTTTGCAGACCTTCGCTTTGGCCTGAGTTAGCCTTGGTTTTGCTTTTGTACAAATGTG
>VZTM01010183.1:0-37176 GCA_013400555.1 Jacana jacana | reverse complement strand
TGGCACATTTGAAGGCTACCTCCTATAGAAACGATGGGTGACCGAACAGCGATTACATGACAGTGCACAGAAAGAGTAAGCATTTCCATTTTGCTGGGAAAGGACCAGAAAGTACATGGTGCTTAAACACATGCTTAGATGGATAAATATGGGCCTGTGCATGTGATGCCCTGCTGAATCAGTGCATGGTGCACATCTATATCATGTGAGCTTTAGCACTACTTCATAGGAGAACCCCACTGAACCTGTACTACGTGTGCAGAGATTTGTGTGCATGGCTTACGTGTAGGCTGATCATTTCAAAGAGGAAGCAAACTGTTGGGAAAGTCAAATAAGACTGCGGGCTGTGAGATACAAAGTTTTAAAGGAAGGCAAGACTTTTTGTGTATGATGGATGCCAGGCTGAAGAGCCTTACAGACAGAAACTTACACACAGAGTTAGTATGGCATAAAGATTTTTGAAAACTCTAAGAAGAGTTAGAGTTTAAGCACTGCACCAGATTTTCTTGTTTCCTTATTTTGTGCTTAAAAATACTTATGAAATCATATGCAAAACAAGAATTAACAAATCTTCACCTCAAAAGAAGAGGCCAAAACAAAACCAGAATCCCCTCACCTCCTGTCACCCTTAAAATCCCCCAGCATTTGCACAGTCTGACGCATGTGAGATGAAGCATTAAAAAGCTAGGAAACTCCAAAAGTTACGGTATCTCACAAAAGTTTTCATGGCTGTAGGAGAGATGTGTCATATTTTCCTTGTGAAAAGTAACTCAGAATATCTGATTATTGCTATTACCGTACACTATAAAATATGAAGAATATGACGTGCAGCAGAGTGATTGTGAAGTGTAAAATGAAGCCATTCTCATTTCAAAAAATATTTCATGGTCCAAAATTATTTTATGGCTATCAATGGTCCAAAACCCTGCAAAGGAATGACCAAATAATTCTAAAACCCTTTGGTGATTTCATTAACTGCACAATTTATCATAATTCTGTTTCCTGTGCAAGCAGTGCACATGTAGAGAAATCTGTACCAAAAGTCTATTCCCAAGAGAGTCTTCTGGCTCTGATCATCGCAGCAGGTTGCTTGTAGATGTGTAAGTGAGATTGAAAGTTTGTTTTGATCTTTGCCTGGCTTGGGCATGAGCAAACCAAAGTGCTGCTGATCCTACGACACCTTAGTGCTTCAGGGAAGCAAGTGATAGTGTGTAAGCTGGGGCTAGTGGCAAGATGCTGAGGGCTTTTCTACGGTACAGGGGTCATGCAGGGAGTCCACATGTTTAGAGAGAAAATCTCTGAGCATGTCATGGGCATCTTCTTTAAACACACCAGACTTTTGGCATTTCCGGGAAAGAGGAAAAAATATTGCCAGAATTTGGTATACTTTTAGTAAAAAATGTATGCAAATTTTTGTATCTCAAATGAATTCTCAGGTTACTTTGTCATGGTTTGGGCCACCCAAAGCTCATAGCTGAACACCCTAGTTAGCATTGGGGTAAATCTTAAGTATGTGAACATCGAATAGGGACTTTTGGTGTTGACAACAGCAAGTTCTGAATCACTAAGAGTGCTTGCATGACTGTCCTCACTGGTGTACCTGAGCACCACAGAGCATGGCATGTTCCTTCTCACACACTCCAGTGAGAAGGAATCTTTCTAAATCTTTCTAAATATAGATACTCCATGATGCAGAGCCTGTGACTCGGGAGGGGCTAGAACCAATACCTCCAAAGTCCTGTGCTAGTGTCCTGTTGACTCAACCTCCCTCCTACTATCAATCTTGATGGCAATGGTGCTACAAACATCTCTAATGCAACGGGAACATCAGACTAGGTCTGCCTTGCTGGAATTGATCAGTGAGACAAGCAATACCTGAGCTGGATGTATGTGGCTCTGTGCTTGTGTGATGGGGTCTGACACGAAGACTGAAGAAATATATAAACTCTACATTAACATCCATTATTTTACATGTGGTCAGGCTTGTAACTGCTTTGGTTAGAATCTGAAGATTTTAATTGGCTTTTGTAGGTATTCATATATTATAGATTATGCAAGATTTCCAGCATTACTGGTATGAATATTAAAGAACCACTTTTAAAATTATGGGTTTATTATAATTGTTTTTTATGGAGATCTCTCTGAAAGCTGGGGGCTATTTTATCAGTAAAATAACAAATAACACTAGTATTGCTCATTTCTGTACAAAATTAAATTTAGGCAGTTTGTACATAATAAATAAAGTTATGATTTGAAAATACTTCATTACATTACATTAATATGTCTTAAAAGGCATGGATCATGTCTAACACAGTTGTTAACTTGATTGTTAATCAGATCTTTCTCATTAACACACTGTAGTTAAAAATGACGTGCCCTAAAACTGACTAAGTAATGTTAAGTGTAATTTCTGAAACTACTGTATTATGCTGCCCTAAATACCTTGGGATTGCTTATTTAATGGAGTATTCACCCCCTAAAATAAATCCTTTCTTTTCTGCCATTAACTTCCCACAATATTTTAAGGACAAACACAGGCACAGTGTCCTTGTGGGAGAAGGTTGAAGTTATTAGATATTTGAGAGATCCTGATCAGCAAATGCCAAACCTAAACTTGTCACAACTGTACTTATAATAGCTGAACTTTCCACCTCCCCGTGAGTGGCCTGTCTTGTCACACTTATTCTGCCTGACCTACTTTCCAGCTCTGCACCTAAGGATGTTAAAAAAATTTCTGCATCTTTTGAAAGAGGACAGAAATAGTTTTCATAGTGCTGAATCAACACAAAAGTGCTCCATGGCTGGGGACCTCTGCCTCCTGCTTCCTGCAAAAGGGATATTCCTTTTGGAGCCCTGGACTGTTTTCAACTGCATCACTCACTGGTTGAGGACTTTCATGAGATGCAAGGAACTCAAGGTACATTGCTGAACCAATGCCATGGCTTGAGGGCAAAGAAAATAGGGAAGAGAGTGCTGTGCTACAGTATTCAGTAAAATACTGTGCTACGAGTATTCAGTAAAAGTGTTCATCCTGCTGTACTGTCTATATTTGCAGAGTGCTCCAGAGTACAGAGCTATGTATAAGCTGCCAACATGAAGGATCAGGGCATGGAGTAAAGCTTAGTCATAGCATTGGCCTTGGATAGCTCTCCTGGACAGATTTCTGGCATGGTTTTTGGGCAGCTGGTAGCCTGACCAAGGAGTGAAAGGACAGTCTAGCTGTCTGGGCATCAGCTGTCCTATCCAGGGGCAGGATCTGGCCTTTTTGACTTAGTACAGACAAAGCCACAGAGACTTGGCATCAGGATACTTAATGATAGCAACATCCTCAGAATTTATTTATATGTCTGACTGTGACAATGATGAATATGGTTTTAAAACCATTAACAAATTGCCTTGTTCTTCACTTATTCATGGCTTGAATATGTGTCCAGGCAAATAATTATACTCAGGGCCATTCTCTGGCACCAGGCCCAGGTGCCCCATCTCCTACAACTAATATGTTTTATCATAGCAGATGGGTTGGCTGCATCCAAAATGCCTGGTGAGAATGGTCTTCAATCTGTTTTAGCTTCTATATCTTATATACCTGGGGATTATTTTTTTTTTTTGATAATTCTACCTGGCACAGACCCAAACTGTGCCAGGGCCCATTAACAGTGGTGATGATCAAGTTCATTTGCTTGAGAGTGACCCTGTCATTATTTAATTTATTGGTATATATGTTACCTGAAAGTTCCCAGTGAGTTCTTGGTACTACATAATTAATACTGTCTTACTGAACAACAAATCATAATAATGGAGAAAATAATAATTTCTGTTCTACATGTGACTAAACTAAACCCCACAGGACCAAATTCTCAGACCTTGGCAGGAGTTATGCATATAAGCTGTCAAGATTATAAATATTTTTTGAGATTCATCCCAAAAAATCCCTAGAATGTAGACAGGATTTTTGGACTGGATACCACATCAGCTTCTCCCATGGGAGGCATAATTGGTAGGTTTCAAAGAATGTTTTTGTTCACTCTAAAGAAATAAGCTTCATCAAAAAAGAAGGTTGTGGCAGGGGAAGGTTGTTCATGCTGATGTAGAACATGGGGCTGGTAACAAAGAATTGTGCATGGAGAATTGTGACGAAGAATGTTAGCAAGATACAGGCCAGGTCTCTTGTGTAGGCTTCACCTACATGTCAGCACTGCTGCCAAATTCTCACTTACCCCAGCCAAATCTCTTCATCTCTCCATTCCTCTGGAAGAGTTATTGAATAAACATTATAACACTCTTAAGGTCTGCGGATGCAACTGTGACGCAAAGGATAACCATGAACCTCACCCTTGTTCTAAACACAACAGACTTTTTTTCCTGCAAATACATGTCTTCTAGACAGCTCTTCATCCTCGCTGGAATTGCTGAACTTTTAGAAGCTTCAATAAATGTTTTATCTTTTGCACATGCATAGTTCTGCTACATGAAACAGCTGCTCTATGTAGGAACTGGTTTCCAATGTCAAACTCTTACCGGAAAACCTGGAGAGAGTACTGTATAGCAGTAGTCGTGTTCTCTGTTTCTTCTCCTGCTCTGCTGAACCAGCACTTTGTAATGAGTCTATTGCCAGAGGACAAATGCTTTCTTTTTTTTCTTTTTCTTTTTTTTTTTTTTTTTTTACTTTCTTACTTTCTGNTTTTTTTTATACCATGGCAATTCTGTATTTTTCAGAGCAGCGTTGCAAAGGTGAGAATTAGTATAGGAGGAATGTGGTCATCCAGCAATAGAGTTCCAGTACTATGTGCTGGTAGGAGAAACATGGGTTTAAACCTGGACTTACCCCTTCAAGCCTGTATCCCATCTGTGTGAAGCAGTTCAGTGTTTTTTAATTAAATACTCATGTCAGTCAGAGACACTCAGCTAACACCAGTCATATCTTAACAAATGAGCTCCTCAAATCTTTCATAAATATTATATCTATTAGATTCAGCAAGAGTGGCCCAGTTTTCAGTACGACAACACTTGGTTCAGACACCAAGTCCCATCTGACTAATGGCATAAGTTTGGTGAGCTTACATCTCACATCAGTGTGAGTGTCTGGGAAAGGGTGAGTAGTTTTGCAACACGAATATTTGGGGCATTATGATTCCATTCTGGCAGATGCAAAACTCAAAAAACTCATTATGTGACCGGATGCTCCTTGGCCATGGACTTGCAAATTCAGGTAGATCCTCAAGAAGTCAGCTCCCAAAATATCAGCTAACTTCTGGCTGTCTGTGGAACATTTGATCATTCACCTTATGGGCCATGATTCTGCAAAGCACATATTTAATTTCAAATTTTTCTCTCAGGCCACTGAATTCAAGGATTGTGGAGTTTACTGTTGGGCTGAGGTCATATTTCTGGATCTCTACCTGACCATAGCTTGAACCATCATTCTGGCTTAGTCTAGAATGCAGCAGTGGGTATCTGCAAAGACACTCAATCTGTCTTTGATAGGACTAGCATAAGCACAAACAGGAATTAACATGTTTCAGCCTAAGCTTCAACATCGATACCTGAACTAACTGCTAAAATTAGTTCAAACTCTCCTTGTGTGCTGCAACAACATTTCTGGCAGACCTACCTGATCAAGCACATTATCCTCCTGGCTATTTTCTGAACTGGCATTTGTCAAAATCCTTTTTGAAAATGCATATGATGACTGATGGACCTTATGATATGATGGACCTTATATTCCAGCAAATTTATCAGTAACGCTGTATATATTACTTTCCAAGTTCTACTTTATATGTGTATTATTAATAAAGATGGAGACAAATTGTGCATTTAAATGGATGTTCTTTAATAAGATTCGGTTTTCTGCAATTGTATGAAAGGTCTTCAGGTCCTTGTAGAAGTATTGTTTGCTTAAGTAGCACAAAAACCAAGTTACAAGATAAATACCCTTCATTACTCTTCATTGCAACCTTCATACAGGAAGATTTTAAGTTTACTATCATACAATGAATAGCAAGAATGTTTAATAACAGTTTTTAGAGATTTTAAAAAAATCTTTTCTGCTAATAGACACGCAAATATTTATTTTCTTTAAAATCCCTAAATCAGTCAAATGATATGTGCTGCACAAACTACATCTATTGGCTAGGTACCCTATGTAACATTTGGTGCACTTCATAGAACCATTGAGCCATAGATTTGCCTTGGTTGGAAGGGACCTTTCCGATCATCGAGTCCAGCCTGACTGGACTGACACTGACAAAACCTGTCACTAAACCACATTGCTAAGCACTACATCTACTCATCTTCTACAAACCTCCAGGGAGTATTATTACTTCATTATAGTATCACAGTATATAGTATCATATTGCTTTATTATAGTATTATGGAGTTGTCAAACATTAACTTTACGAGTTTAATGGAAAACAAACCTTAATGATAAGGATAACTTCCAAGGACTAAAACATTCTTACTTTATTTTAACATAATTTCAGTCTTAAAATATTAATATACTGTAGGTTGATTACTGTTATCTTTGGAATTAAATGATCTTTGTTACATTAAAATAAACCATGAAACATTAATTTCAGTGTTGTGGTTACAGTGTTAATTCTGTGATATCTGATAGAGAGGCTGAAACTTTCAGCTAAAACTCAAATCTTCAGGTTTCTCTTTATATGATGAAAAACCTTAACGTATTCTCACATAATTCAGCATCCCATTCAGACTTCTGATGACTGTGTTAGTAGATTTTGATGTGCCACTGAGATTTGGGGAGCAGTTTTATGTTCAATTTAATCTGATGTAACCTACTTTCCCCTCTCTGCCCCCACTCACATATTCCTGTCCCTCCCTCACACAGTGCCTGCAGATCACACGAATGTGTGGTGAGTTGACATGGAAACTAACCACACACAAGAAGAAAATAAAAAAAAAAAGATTTGTTTTCTGCTGGTTTAGCAAATACTTGATTCTTCAAGGTGATTGTTAGATGCAATGCAAGGGGTGCCTGGGGGTGGGAACGTGTTAGACCTGGGCATCTTCCTTTGGTGGCTGCCTGCTGTGACGTTGGGGTAAGCATTAAGGGATGTTACGTCTCTGTGTACTTAACATTTTTATTGTCCGCTTCTCCAAAATTTGGAGCTTTTGTGCAAGAGACACAGGATACCAAAAAGGACCAAATTCTTAGGAATGTCGCTGAAATACTAAATTAAGGAAACCAAACGTGTTCTGTTTCTCATACATGGTAGAAGCTGCAAGAAAGCCTGCCCTCTTTGCAAACACAGGAGGGGAGGCTAGAGGAAGAAATGAGATCTAAAATCTTGAAACCTGTGCTCAAATTACTCCTTCCACTCCAAGGCTGTTCTCAGAGAGGAAGACCTGATATGGGGTGATGGCAAGCCTTTCCACTACCTTTAGTCAATGTTACTGTAATAAATGTGTACTTAGCACATGCAGTTCTGATGCTCACCCATATATAACTACTAGGTGGCCTTTAGCAAAGACAAGAATTAGTAAAAAACAGGTGTCCTGGGGTTGCTAAGGATTTTAAACATGTAAGGTTTGAAAAGATTTATTTCCTATTTTCTTTGCATTTCATAGCTGTTAAAGCCAACATCCGTTAAAGAAATTATCAGCCCAAGAGTCTGAAAAGATAGAAATGAATCTGCTGAGATTCATTAACTCAGAATTTTTAATCACTGCTGCACAGCTTGGATTATTTTATAAATGGTGTCAGTATTGAAGAGAACATCCATCTACTCCCGGATCCAAATATCTGTTCCTGTGGCAGGAGGGTCATGATGCATTCAGAGACCCTGGCTGTGCTTCCAGAAGATTTTTTTCTGTGAGAAGCAGGTCTAGGTTTTTTCCCAAAAGTGCAGGGACACCTAGACCTGGAGCAAATAAGATTTAGATCCTCAAAATTATGTACATAACCAATTCTCATGGGCTTTAATTTACCTTTTGCTCTGCTACATGTCTATCCTTGAAAGTGGTTCATCTTCCAGAAATGTTTGGCAATTTTTTGCTTTCTGCAAATGAAGGCCTTTTCAGGCATCTCCTCTTAATGAACTGAAATAAGTAATTGCATACAAACCCTTTGGCCCATACTAGTGACTCCATCTCCTAATCCTTCCTGCAGGCCTGTTCCAGTTTCAATAAATTTTTGTGAACCGCTTGCTTTACTTAATTTGCTTCTTCATTGCCATTTGCTGAGTTATTTTATCAAATATGTGCTGCTGAGAAGCACTAGAAACATGAGATGCTTTGATAAAAATCAAAGTTCATGTTTCTTTTATGTGCTGGGAGGGAGGTGTGGGTTGGCTTTTTTTTTCTTTTTTCCCCTCACCATGTTTGGTTTTCCTTTCACAGGAAATTCAAAGAACGTTTGTACATAAATTAAACCCTCGACAGAGAATAAAAGGTACTTTCCTCCTATTAGAAAACCAGGAGAAATGCCCACTTTTGTGTATACAATTTCATATACTGGGTCAATGGACCGTTGTAAAGATTTTGTGTTAGATTTGTAGGACACACACAACCTACTGTTACTTTCAGCACAACACATGAAATCAAACCTGACAGTTTTGCACTACACACCAAAATAAACATTTTATTGGGGGAAAATATACATGTGAAACCCAATCAAAAAAATAAAATTGGCAGCACTGCCAAGCTTAACTTGTGGGAGTAACTCTTTGCATGGTATTTATGTAGCCCAAGTGCTTTAAAAATGGTAATGTGGGTATCCTCATGCTTTGCAGAAACTTAGGCAAGTCAGTGATACTATCTCCCCATGACCACAGAGAAAGTCGAGTGAAGCCAGGGTTTGACCCAGCACTTGAGCCTGGGTTTTCATTTGGACTTATCAAATACATATGAGGTTACAATGTGGGATTCCTTGTTTGCTCCAGATCTTCACAGGATCCTGAGGAAGAAACACAGGAAAAATGGTCAGCTGGAATTACATATTAACTTCAGAGGTTTTCACCAAAGAGAATTCTGTCAAGACCTGTGTAGTCTCTTCTCTGCTTGCTGAACAATATCAGGGACGAGGGTTTTTTTCCAGAAAACACAATTCTAGAGCACATATCTTATACAGACAGTCCAAAAGGCTCTGATTTCTAGATCTTATAGGTTCTTCAACACCACACTACCACAGATGCAGCAAAATGGAGCTGGTGTGCCACCAGGCTATGGAACCACTGCTCATTCCACAACTATGCTCTTAGAACTCAGGAAAATCTGACTAGCTCAGCTCATGCTGGGGCACTAAAACTTCCAGGCTTCACTTTCAGGCTCAGAAGTCAGAAGCTGCTGTTCTCCAACTCAGAAAGTTTGGATTTGGTCAGGCCTTCGGAGGCAGGAGAATATGAAGAAGCAGTAGAAGCCACTGTACACAGTGGGGAATATTAAAACATTTACTTATTTCTGTGTTCTCCCCATCTTCCTGACCCCTCCTCCTGTTTCTGTGTTCCAAGGAAGTTTCTTAGGTTTTTACTTTTCTTCTGAAATGGAATATTGTAATTGTTTCCCCTAAATTGTGAGATTTCCACAGATTTTGATTAGGTCTTAGATTGTTGTAACTGTACTACTGGACTCTGAGTAGCTAAGCTACAAACATTTCTACTCTTACTGTGGTTCTACTCATAGTCATTTGGAAACAGTCCCAGTGGGCAATCCAGGGTGGAGACCTCTGTTGCTGATCACTGAAGCAAAGACCAGGGCAAGCTACTGCTTTAATGAGTTTCCACAGAGTTCCCATGCTGTCACTAAGCAGAGTGATGAGTTGACAGCAACCTTCCAGCTCCAGCAGTTGCTGCAAATATCTGGTTTATCTCATGAATGCCCTTGCCTGTTTGTCATTAACCCTCTGCCAAAGACAGCCTTCAACAAGGAGTGTTGGTGGAGGGCTCTGTAGGAAAGATGCTGTCTGGTTTGTACAAGGTTACTTAAAACAGTCCAAGAACTTGGTTTGAAACAGACCTATTGATGGTCCTGAATTGGAGGAAGGAGAACCAACATGTTCTGCTGCAGCAGTAGAGCTGACTGATGGTCACCTGCAGTCAGCAGAGCCAGATCCAGA
The DNA here is from genome assembly GCA_013400555.1 of Jacana jacana. Lineage (NCBI taxonomy): Eukaryota > Metazoa > Chordata > Aves > Charadriiformes > Jacanidae > Jacana > Jacana jacana. The sequence continues at coordinate 27,101 of VZTM01010183.1, read as the reverse complement.
CAAAGAAGGACTATCTGTAGGCAGTCCACATCATGCTGCATATAGGGCATGGAGGTCACTGACAGTCTTGACCATATTAGATTTCTTCCTATTTCACAGGACAGTGGAGTTAGGCCACAAGAAATCTGCTCAGAGGAGGAAGCAGTATAGACACAAACCTCACACTTCACTGCCTGCACAGTAAAATTTACGTTAAAAATTATGCTTGTATATTTACATACACAGAACTCCCCATATGAATGCAGATTGTGGCCACAAACACACCCCAGACCTTTGTCCAGCTGGCTGAGAATGTGATGAGAAATATGATGAGAAATGCAGGTGATGCCTGCCTGATTTTATTTGGGTGGTGAGAAAGGCTAGACAGTAAAAGCAAAGTTTTCCTGGTCCAAGCTATGGTCTCAAAGAAGCTGTAAATAATTGTCTTCTTCCAGGTGCAGCTGAGTGGGCTGAGGAGGTTGCCCTGCCCATCAGGAGGTTGCTGATCCTGCAGCAGAGCATGCCATGGTCCAATTTCCCCTGCTCCACACTCCAGTCCTCTGCAGGAGCAACTGTGGGTGATTTTTCCTGAAGGGAATCAGGCAGTGTAACTGAGCAGACAAAGCACTCTGCCAGCAGAGCTGCTGGTCAGGAACATTTTGTGTAAAGTCAATGACATTTCAACTGTATCATATAATATATATATGTATTATATAATATATAATATCTTACAGCTATTTAGTGAGCCAAGGATCCCACCTCAGCCTAAAATGTTTTGTAATACCAATTATACGACCAGTATCAATCACTCTCATTCAGTGTGAAACCACCAGCAGCAGAATCACAGCAACAGCCCTTCTGTTAGCTGATGAGTGGGTTTTGTCAGTGCAATTCACACCAGTGCAGGTTAGTTTTAGCAACGTAATTTTGTTCAGAAACTTGGTGCTTCACACATGTAATCAGATAGCTGTACTTGACAACCCTTGTAGCCCAGGTTGGTCCCAAAGCATAACTTGCCCTAAATAAAAACCGAGTTTTAAATGCCTTTTTGAAAGTGGCATTATTTTCACCAAAAACCCCCAACCCTCCCCAAACCTTCTGCATCATAGTAATGTGAGAAGGAGACATGGGTAGTCTAATTTCTTACACTTGTACATACTGAGAGTAGCACCTTTGGGGCTACTGACAAGCATGAGGGGGCTTTGCTTTGTAAAGTGGTTTTTTTATACAGCACAGACCAAAACATTTCCCGTATTGACCTCTTTGAAAAAACACTCTCAAGTTTGTTTGAGGGTAACACTTGCCTGTGACAGAGTAGGGGCTGCAAGGAGGGGAAGCAGAGCAGCGATGGAACTTGCTGCTCTCTGAAGCTAGCAAGGTGACAGGGGATGGGATGTCATCACACCTTCTTGCTGCAGCAGCTGCCTACATGGGGACTTTTTCCCCAAATAGTGGATCCAGGATCTGGCAAAGCCATGGTTCCTGTGCAGCATGACCAGCAGTCAGAGCACTTCATGGTCCAGAAATATGGGCAGAGACTCCTTGGGGTGAAAGGAAACACATTACACTTCAAGTTCCTGTAGTTGAAGGTTTGTTGAGTACTCAGTGCTTATCAGTTTTTCACTGCAGTGTGTGGTGTCAGCCACTTCTTCTGGAGACATTTTAAAGTAGTATCATCAGTATCTGATCTTACACTCAAGATCTGGCCAAGATCACTTTTGCTTTCATTGAAGGGGTGAAAGAACTAGAGAGTGTCAAGGGTCTCTTCTTCACCTTACCAATCCCTCTTGCTCCCTCTTAAAATGTGTTTGCAAACATTTTTTTATGAGCAGCTAGGTGAAGTGGGAGAATCCTGGTTCAGGGACTTCTTCACTCTCTGCCCATTCAGTTGAAACAGATGCTTAAACATCTGACTTGCCCTAATTCTCTGCTACTTTCATTCGCTGATAGGACTTTCTAGATATGACTTGTGCTCTTAAACAGTGCCCATTCCCATGGTATCTGAGCTTCCTCTCACTTCCCCCTCCTCTGAGATTCCTGCTGGTTTAGTGTTCAGATGCAATTGTGACCCATATTCCCAATCAGACATAAAATGGGAGAGGAGCTGTTTATAAAACATCATTTTTTTTGTGTTTAGTATCTCCAAATTGTTACACAGTGGTTGATTATTGATTCCACTGTTTGAAATTCAAATCTCTGCTCTTCTCAGAAAGCCTGTCAGAATTTGACACAAAATGAATACTTAGTTATGGATTATTTATTTTTTTTTAATTAACCCACAAAATTTAGCGAAACATTGAAAAGTGATTTTACAAGAATGTTCCAGAAGCTGAAAATGGGGGAGAAGAGTCTTCCTTTAGTAGCTCCTATTGGATTTAGATAATTTCTGGATTAGCCTGCTAAATTAGATTTAGGTCCTGATTCAGCAGAGCATTTTAGTACTGCTTACTTTGCTGAAATGAACAGGTATGGTTCTGAACACCAACTTAGAGATCATTACATGTTGGTGAATGAGATTTTTAAAGCTATTTAAATGTTTAACTCACTAAGTACCTCTAAAAATCTGTCTTTAAATGCCTTGCTGAATTAGGGCCCTAATTCCCATTAAATGCTCTGTGGGCTGGATTCTCCAGTTTGCCAAGTTCATTTGTTCCTTTTAGACTTCCTCCTGAGGTTTCCCTTGATCAGGTAATGTGTGTCGAAATACACCTTGTTCTGTCGGCAGTTGGCATTTAAAATACGTTCATTAAGCACATTGGCTAATGTGTTATTAAAGAAACACCTTTTATCCTTCTCTAATCATATTCTTGGTACATCTCTCATGATGCAATAGGTGCTGGGTACATTTCAAAGGTGTGTAATTGTGTCTCACAGCATCATGATGTAACAGGCTTCTCAGGTATCATCCTTCCATACATGAGACAGGGCTGGATTGGTTTACGTGATGGAAGCATATTTAGTATCTTGGCACTGGATGGAGGAAGAGGTTGGTGACAACTTTGCTGGGAGATTATGCTTGGTTATGGTCCGGTGCTCTTTCCAGAGCAGCCGCCCCATTGCTGAGGACTTTATGCAGAACAAGTTGACCAGGTATTTGTGTCCCATGGGCTTGCAAGGGGTGAAGGGAGCACAGGGAGAACAGTTGCCTCTCTGTATGGTGGGAAGCAGAAGTTCCACTTTGGGATGGTACACACCGCCATAGTACACCATGGTACATACCACTATACATACACCACCAGTCTGGTGACTGTGGTCCAAACCAGAAGGAGGTGTGCTGTCAGACCTGGGTGACACGAGAGAGAGTACCCATCACTCCATAGTGCCAATGGGGTGTCACAGCCTGCTCATCCCTCCTCCCCCACCCTGGAAAATCTCTGCCTGACAATCTCACCCCTCGGTGCCTACACCTTATTGCTGAGCTTTGGGAGGAATGCAAATGCTTCATTGAGCACAGGGTTGAATTTCACCAGGATTAAATCCCTTTGAAAACCTAAACTGGCTTGCTGATGAGCTACACAGAAATGCTTCCTGTCTACTACATTACCGTCTCTAGGTTTCGCCCTTTCTGAAACACAAAGCGCTCAGGGAGGGATTTCAGACCTTGTGGAAGATGGTAGTGAAAGAAACATTATCTTCCTATAACATAGAAACAGCTCAGTTGATTTAAGTCTGGTTTGGCTGAAGGAATCTCCATCAGCTTGAGCCTCTTGTGCTAAAACCTACCATAAGCAGGCTGCTTGACTGAACGTTTTTGAAACTAGATAAAAACAGGCCAGTGAGGGAAATCTTCATTAGAGCCGTAACTGAACAGGATCTACCACTTCTCCACATTTGTGCAATTTATCAGTATTTAATACAAATATATACATTGGAGCAAAAGGGAAGAAGAGAACCCCACAGGACATGACTTCCAATTAGCAGGGGGTCACATCCCCTGCTGTGATTTACTATTGGAAAAACATGCAAAAGATAATTGAACATTACACTCTCATCTCCCCTTGCTGCTGGCAGCATTACGAGGAGAACTGCTCTGGACCCCTTGGGGAGATGGGGAGAAGGGATCAGGCAATTACATGCAGCGTCACATAATAACAGTGATTCATAACCTCATGGCACTAAACTCACTGGGCCAGATCTTTAGCTAGTGCCCGCTGGTGTAGCTTCATTGACTTCAGGAGGGAGATGCTGATTTACGTCAGCTGAAGATCTGGCCCATTTACTTTTTCTCTTGAAGAAAGCAATAAACTATAAAGAGGGAGAGCAAGATGTGCGGTGCTCCATGCAGCAGCATGATGGGGTTCTGCAGAGGAATGCTAAATATCTGAGAAATACTGACCGCTTCTGCTAAATAGGATCGGGTTATATTGTTACTTGTGCCTCCACAACACAGCTTAAACTATGAAATGTGCTATTTTGGACATCAGGTACTCAAAGAAGTTGCAATGATCTTAGTTATGGTTAAGCTCCACAGAACAGTCAAGGAGAAATCACTTTCTGTACAGCTTTAGGAACAGGTTCTTGTTATCAGCACCATCACCTGGAGGTGCTGGCATTCCTAACGTTAGAGAAAGTTTCCTTAATCTGATCTTTTTCTCATCCTGGTTTGCCTTGTTTTGACTTGGTTTAAGAGAAGAGAGCACAGTACAGCTTAGGGCTCCTCATGTCTCTGTCCACTCCAGCAGTGACTTGTAGTATGACCTTGAGCAAGTCCTTCCATGGTCCTATGTGTCTGACTCTCTTCCTCAGCTCTTGAGAAGATTTTCTTTCCTTTGTGTGATTGCCTGGGAATTTTCCAGCTTCCCAGGAAGAGCAGGCAGCCCATCTCTGATGAGACCCAGGCCAGACACAGCTGTCCCTCCTTTCAGGCTGAGACCACACACAATTCACCTCAGCCCTGGGGCAGAAGAGTTAGCAGGACAGTCTTAGCATTTCTGGAGTATGGGGGTCTGGGACGGGCTGGGGTCTGTGCATCTGTGCCAGGAATACGGCTGCTGTAGGAAGAAGGCAGCTTGTGATGGGAGCATCAGGGCTCTGGAACTCACAGACTTTACTCACTCCGTTTGGCACAGACTGGAGTGAGGAATTTTTAATGGCAGGGTTTGAAAATGTTAGCAGATTGTATGTAGCTCGTGCCTGCTTTCACTAGCTGAACCAACCAGTAATTTAATTATGTGTGTGGCTTACAGCTAACTTATGCATGCCTCTCCATGAACTGCTGTGCAGCTCGGTGCGGGAGGGTGGACTGGCCCTGGGAAAAGGTGCTGGGAAGGCCTGCTGGTCCATGCTGACCCATGCGTGACTGGGGCCAGGACTCATGAGTGGGGATTGCACTCAAGGACACAATAGTTTCCTCCCTTTGACCAGGCTTGATGTGGTTGCAGGAATACATAACCAACATGTCTGCTTAATTCTTTTTCTTTTTATGTGGCTTCCTGTTCTAGTCCCTCTGTCTGTATTGTAATGCTGTAAGCTCCTTGAGGCAGGCACCATGGCTTTATATACCTCTGCTAAATGATAATACCCTCATCACATTGCTGGCTAGTGAGCAAGACTGCTGTAGTGTGAGCTGGCTTCAAGACTCAGCTCTGAGCTCTGCCTCAAAGACTCAAGCAGTGCTGAGGTTGTAATTTAGGTGTCTGTGCTGGTGAACTGGAGTGAATTGTGCTGATCTGATCTGTACTGTAATAGCACCTGAAGGGGGAAAAACAGGAAGAACAAAACTCAGTATTGTCATCTCTGCACTTACAAATAGGGTTTTTTTAATCCTTAATAAAACCTCTATCAGCTTAGAAATCTTGATGTTTCAGTTTCTTCCCTTTTGCATTATTGCTTTTGGGCTTTCATTTCTTTCCTTTGCCACCTGCAACCTCCTGACCATGAAAGTTAGGCTTTTTTTTTAATGAAGAGCGATATTATCCAAAATCACATGACTCCAGGAGCTGCATGATCAAGGGAAAAAGAATACACAACACCACCAGAACTGCCCTGTGCTTATCACATTAGCATTTGCTGCTGCTAGAGAAGCCATTGGAAAGAACTAGACCCAAGCTAGAGGACCCAAGCCTGGGAATGTGGAGAGATGGTGGTTCCACGATTTGTATTAGCATCATATACTCGCAATTAATCTTCTTAGTACCACTTTGCAGCATAGAAGAGTTATTGTTTCCATTTCACAGCTGGGGAACTGGGACACAGCCACAATTTGCAACTTCCCAAAATTGCTCAGGCAGTCTACAGAAAAGGAAAAAAAAAAGTGTCTGAATCCAAAGTGAGAGTCCTCATCGGTGGGCTATGCCTTCTTGCTGGTGGAACATGCTAGAGAAGAAGGTTAGTAACACCGATTTAGCCTTTGCAGGCTGAGTTAGGGTTCAATGTGAGGAGGCAGAAAGAAGTGTGGCTGTTGATCAGGAGGGTATTTGCCCTACTAAAACTGCTGAGTCTGGTAAGCTGAGCTTTTTCCCATGTGATTGCTGCTGTTTCATTTTCTGGTCATGGTGGGAACAGCCTTTCTGGCTCTTAATGGAATTAGTAAGACATGCAAACATTTCATAACTTTAATGGCTGTAGAAGTGGGAGAAACTCCAGCTGGTAGAAGCCAAGATGGCTCTTGGTTTTCCAAGTTAGTTTGCCCCTTCTTTAGTGAGATGTTTTGTTTAATTTTATTTTGATAACCTGCTGCCTTCTTCCTGTTTAAATCTGGAGAGAAGAAAAGGAGAGAGCAGATCAGTAGGGGTGCAAAGTCATCATCTTAAGAAGCATCCAAGAAATGAGTAGAGATAAGGCAAATTGCAAGTTCTCAGTCTTCCAGGCCAGGGCTCTGCTCAGTGCCGACCTGTGCTGAATCTTCCCTTTGTGTTTTTCTGCAGCCAGTGAAGACACCCAGCTCCTCAGCTGAACTGAGGCTTGCTTCTGCCTCATTTTCTTCATCTGTTTCCTCTTCCCTTGTTCTTGCTTGGCCATTTGCTCACAGACCTTCAGCCTGAATAGAGGAAAACCCCTGTCTCTGTGCCTTTCCTCCCTCTCTCCCTCCATTTATTTATGAAGGCCAATCTCCCCTTCTATACACACTTCACTTCGAAGAAAACAGTTTTAAAATTACATGATGCATACAAACAGGAAGCCTTCTTTCCCACAGAATGAGCACCTAGATCAACATGTGCCTGATTTGTTCTCTCCTGGCTTTGCACATGGATTAAGGGCGTCTATAAAACCTGGTATCCATTGCATCTGTGTCTGGGCACACAGATTGGATGAGTAAACTTTTATTTGATTGGCTTGTCTCAGCTCATGGAAAATTCAAATTTTATTTTTTATTTCAGAAAATGTATTTTGTAGGTACTTTTTACACCTAATAAATAAATAGCTAATGAATCTGTGGGCTAGCAAGAGGTGAAAAGTTGGAGTGACTAGACATTGAGCAGGAATTTAGGAGCGCTGTGCTCTGCGTTAGCTCTCACACTGAGTCATCTGCATCCTTCTTGGTAAATCATCCAGAGGACGGAAAGAAGATGATCCAAATCACGTGGAAATGCACAACGCATCCACCTCCCACCCTCATGGCACCTTCACATTCTGTCTCCAAACAGTCTGTATGACAAAGTCTGTATTTTGGACTCACAAAATCCTGTGTGGGATTACTTTGATCCTGCCCGAGGCAACGCTTGCAGACACCCAGTATGGGAGACAAGCAAGTCTGATCTCAGGGGCAGCTTTCACCCACCCTTAGCAGACCAGTGCAAACACAGCCATTAAGGTTTTCTATTTGTAAAACAGAAATAACATTTAGCTCTCAGAAGTGTTGTAACACTTTTTTGATAAGTGTTTACTTGTCCTTGGTGTATCTTGCTCTGCAAATAACTGCATGGAACATTTTTTTTGGGGGGGGGGTGGTGTTGCTGTACAGTCAAACAGGGAGTGATGATGAGCAGCAGAAATGGATCCTGAGTATTTGCAAAGTGCCTTGGGAGCCCGTGATGAAAGGCGAGATGCAAGTGCAAAGTATTATTATTCTAATGATGCTCAACTCTCGCTGAGCTGTGCCTTGTGGAAGTGTGTGAACTTTGGAGCATGCCCTGATGAATGTGAACCATGACAGCTCTCAGGAGATGCAGGGGATGCTGGCAACAGCTTAATCAATTATGACAGCAATGGTAAGATCTGTCCAGATTAGAGCACTTCAAAAAATACAAAGCCTCAGGCTTCCCTGTCTAGGTTTTTGCAAGAGTGGGACAATGAAGGAAATGGATTGATTGGGGTCCTTTGAAATGTAGTCATACTAGCATCTGCTGGCTTAAATGCAAGACCAGTCAGATAGTGTTTTATCATCTAAAAGCACAGGCTGGTACAGGAGGCAGTGCTGTGAGTTCTACAGTTATGCCTGGCTGTGAATGGATGTTTCCCTGGGAGAAGGATGGGTTCTCTCAAATGTGTTACTGTAAAATGAGACAGGGATGAAGGAAAACAAAAGGCAAACATCACACAGAAAAGAAATGGGTAACTGCCGAAATGTCTGATCAAAGGAGGACATTTTCTTCTAGGAATTAAATTATCCTCTTCCTTTCCAAGTCAAATGGACCCATTTGAGGAACAGATAGGCAAGATTAAGCCTCTCAGCCAGAATGCTTTTTATCTCCCTCTCAAGTGTGTGTGCATGTGTGAATCTCAAATAAACACAGCAGCAGAACACAAAGAGTAATGTGAGCACCATGAATTACGTGAGTGTGTGGTGTTTTCACAAGAGGAAGGAGCAAACTGAAACAGGTGAGGCTCGAAATTGCCAAATGGGCAAACGGGAATAAACACATTATTATTGCAAAAATATTTCCTGACTATTGTCCTCAGAAGCAGGTCACAGACTATCTACCCAGCTGAATGGAGTATTCAGATATGCAAATATTTCAGGATGTGGGTCAGCTGACCATTTGGGAACCACCCATCCTTTTAAAGAGCTTCACAAGTAGGTGCTGAAAGAGTTGCCCAGGCATTGTACAGAGCTTCTTTTTCCACACTGGCAGCAAAGATGGTTTGCAGGTAGGTGTCCTATATCTGCACAAAGGTAAGCCAACCCACCAGGCCCTTTTGTTTCCTATGCCCAACCCTGGCTTCTGTAGCTGCTCCTGAAAGTCACCATCCCTCCTTGCTGCTAGTTCATGGCCTGGTCTGGTTCTTAGCAGTAGGAAATGCAAATCAAGCATGCAGGAATGATTCCAAGCCACACACTATTTGCCCGGTGGCCCGGCTGTGCCACTGACATCTTCAGTGATGCATGGCAGCTTTTTTTTCACCGTGGTGATTCACTCTCTGCTGGGTGTCACCTGCGGCACCTCTCTGTCACTGCTTGATGTACCAGAGATGGATACAGTAGTCAAGACTGTAGGTCTCATGCCTGACGTGTGAAGCCTGGCAGGTCTTATGCAACCTGGTGACAAGAGCGAGAGCTGGAAATGAACCTGCAGCTGCACAATTAGGAGAGCAAACAGGTCTGGCCTTGCTCAGGAAGCAACACACTCTGATTCTTGAGGGAAGAGTAGCTTTGCCAAAACATCTCTCTCCCTGCTCCCTCCATTCCAGGGCTAATGCTTCGTCTGAACCGAGAGGATCACAGCAGACCTGTGGTTTTGGCAGCCTTGCATACATTGCAGGACAGTTCATGCAACAAAGACATGATATTTGCCTGCTACTATACTGCACTGCACTGGTGTGGGTTAAGTATGGGTTCAGCAGTACAGTCCTGGCTTCAGATCCTACTTTGGAGCTTGGTGGTACACCAGTTTACAGCTTTTCCTCTCTGCATCCCAGGGAGAAACCATTTGGGTTTGACTCTCGTGCAGACTCGGTAATGTTGAGATGCTTCAGTTTCCTCAGGAAAATGGAGAACAATATCATTCACTCACTTCAGCAAAGCACCTTGAGACCAGCCCATAGATGCTGGGGTGTGGTGAGTGCTGTGCCTTGCTGTGGGCTTACATCTTACTGCCCACTCCATGAAACCTAAGCCTCAGCCGGTGAACACAGCACCAAACGTGGTTACTTTGCTGTTCTTTAAAGCATTGCCAGCCTTCCTTCATATACTGTTCATGTCCCAGCTTAGATAGGGCTGGTCTTTATACCTAGCAGAGATCCTCCTACAAACGTGGATACCTAGAATGGTGCTGATAGTTGGTAGGTAATCAGGATACACCATGGCAGACCTAATCCATGCACAATAAGGGACATAAGTCAAAGTGTTAGGCAGATGGCTGACTGTGAGTGCCTGACTTTGATGTTGCAACTCCTTCTCCCTCTTTATGGCATAGAGAGGCACAGTCTGGCAGCCCTAATAGGCAATGAATCACCCACTTAATGACTATAATAGGCAGCCAGAACACAGTCCACAGCCTTTTGGGGTCTATCCAGCGTCTACTTGCCTGTCTGTAAGCACACATTTAGAAATAATAATTGACTCCTGATTCATAGGCTCAGTACTTTTACGTACCTACATTTTTATGATGAAAAGGGAAAAGCATTTTTTTCATGGGGTTTAATTTACAAAGAGAAGAGTTGGACAATTGTTGGAGTGACATTATAGGAATAAAAAAGGTGTAATTTAAAATAGTGAATAGCTCTGAAAGGGTTTATTCCTTTACCTTGTCTTTTTCTTTTGTCTTTTCCCCCAACCCCCCAGCCTTGCCCTTTTAGAGCTGGATAGTCCCTTTTAAATAAGTGAATTTTTCCACTAGTGTGAGAGAGGTTTTCATTGTTTACCCAAAGGCCAGTTGCCACCCAGCAGAATAGTGTAAAATAGCAACTAGTTTTTCATTTCCACCATGAGTATAGACCCTTCCTGAGGACCCATGTGAAGCCTCTTTTGCAAACTCTGCTCAGTTTGCACATGAATGAAGTGCAGAGACCACTGTTGCACATGGTTTATCACCACTTAGGATGGATGGAGGTTATCTCCACAGACGTGTCTCCACAAAAAAAGCCCAGAGTCTCTTTTCTTACCATCTGTTAAAGCATGGAATCTTCTGTTTGTCCTAACATACCTGTTGACTTCCTAGTTTGGGATCTAGTATCTTGACTTCCTGAAGGCTTCTTATAGTAGCTCTACCTGTATTACCTGAGCTGCACTCTGCCTTCCTTACCTCTGTGAATAAATTTATTAATAACCAGGTCTTGCTCCTTCCTGCCTCCTAAACCATGACACACAGACATCAGAGAGGTTACACAGACTAATGGCTCTTTTTTCTCTGCAATTGTGCTCTCCTCACAAGGCTGAAAATGCAGTCAGAAGAAATTGGCTGCAACTCCCTTTTGACCCTTACACCCCATCTTCCTTCCTATTGATGTCATAGAGTGGGGAATAGAGAAGAGAGCTCAAGAAACCACTACTTGGTTTGCATTCTTTGCTCTTACCCATTGACAGCCACATCATGCTGAGCTGAGAGGGTGCTGTGTCCTTTCCCCTTTCTGACTCATTTTGATCATTCATTACGTGGTCTGTCTGTCACAGCCATAATTACAAGCCTGACTTGGTACATGGCTCTGGAACCTGGATGGCTTTGGGAAGATCACTGGTTTTGGGCCCTCTGGGGAGGTATGATGGACACAGATTTGTTAACTCTCAGCACAAAAATGACTGAGCCAAACCATCCTCTTTATTGTTCACAAATCTGGTCGTAAAAATGTTGTAGCCTTCAGAAGGAGTGCAGACACCCCATTCTTGCCCTGCAGTACTGCAGCATGCTTTCTACCATTTTTTGTCTGTCAGATATCCACCACTTTCAAAAAAAAGAAATAGTTTGACAAAGAACAAGAGAACTTTTGAAGCCGTTCTTGCTTGTATCAGCTTAAAAAAGTATCTGTATCAGCATAAAAGAGTTATCTGTATCAGCTCAAAAGGATTTGAAACACCAGGTCTGACCTCCCAGATCTGTAGTTGCATTGGAAATGGTGAGCTGAGGGAGAAATTTGGACTGGTTCAGTTGGGTTTGTGAGGTGAGACATGGCCTTTGTTCAAGAGACCTAAGTCCCTCCACAGACAACCTGTTGTATTGGCTTTTTTGTTTTTTTCCCCAGAAAAAGAGAGCTTTGGAAGGGACTTTTTTTTCATTAAAATGATTCATAGACTTTTAAATATGAAGCTTTCATGAATAAGAAAGTTGTAAGGTTGTTTTTTTTTTTTTTCCAGCCAGTGGTATGCTAAGTTTTTCCACAAGAAAGAAGTGACAGAGATGACAAATGCCAGAAATTTTTGAGGAGAAATTTTACTTTGTAAAAAAAAAATTTAAAGTAATCTCTTTCTTGCTGAAGAAAAGACCCACAAAAAACAGAGAACAGCTCATCTGTAGGTTCCTAGGAAACAAAAAAAACCCCTTTATCCTGCCAGTGTCTACTGGGGAATCTGGCATCTTTCACCAGTCTGAGATTTATGAAGGGCATCAGAGTTAGTAGCCCACAAAGAGCACACAGAGGGACTAGCTTTAATGTACCTGCAGAGGCAAGGATTGAACTTTGCTTTTATGATCAATCTAAAAGACAGCACTTCTGGTGGCTCTGTACCCTTCTGACATGATCTAGCCACATTTGTTTAGATCTGACTCAGACATGTGACTATCTGCCACGAAATCATTGGCACCAGTTTTGCAGCACAAACCATGACCTATAGCTTCTAATTTTTTTCTGAGCTACATCCAGATCCAGGGCAATTTAACTTCCTGAAAACTGACAAGGTTGGAGCTTAAAACAATCTATCTCCTGGCTTAAGGGAATAAAAGCTGAACAGCATTTCACAAAGTCTATCCTCTGAGACAAAGGGTCACGAGTACACACTAGATTCACTGTCGTGCCTTTCTGCACAAACTAATAAGCAAGCAAGCTTAGGATGAGCATAGGTTCAAGAAAAGGTTTGTACACACTTGAGTTTAAATAATTCCATATAAAGATGAGCCCTAAGTAAGCTGTTTCTCTTTCCTCAATAAACCTGTTAATTATTGGCATTTGTTTGAGTCTGAGGTATGTTAACAGCACTAAGGGGAAATCCCTAATATGTGACAGATTGATGCTGTGATATTCCAGAGGGCAAGTGAAGTTTTACTGTTTGAGAGTGGGATGTTCACTCATGGAGATCCTGGCAGAGCTGATCAATGTTTTTTCACCCACTAAAGCCACGACTACAAAGGTTTTGCAGTGACGGGAGGAGGTCACTTGCTCTCTTCTCTTGTTAATATTTGACTACATCACAATCTATGAGTGACCTATTAATCGATTAGCTACAAACTGCTGAAATGCCAAGTTTTCATATGTGAATGTAGAGAGAACAGGGAACCATATTCAGGTCAGGTCCTAAGGTTGTGCAGAGATCTACAGTGGCAGATCAGCTACAGACAATCTTAAGGGGAATTCTGTAGGTTGCGCATTGTGATAATTAGCAGTTTTAGAAAAATGCTGGTTAAAATCTGTAATTCCTGGAGTTGTGTAATTTTCTACCACAATGCATAAAATTATGTGCTCTATCGCAGCTGTAAAATTTGGTTTTGATAAAGATGAATACACATTTCTATGGACCCATATGTACATTGTTAATTTTTAGGTCATTAGAAGATGAATCTGAATTATGAGGGAGACAGTGATGATTTTAATTGTGCTGATGCCATAGGATGAAATTTAATAATGTGTGGCAACTTGCACACAAGAAATAGCTAAAACTTCCTCAAACAAATAATACAACAGATTGATTTACATATGAAGTAAGTCAGACTAAGTGATTATTCAAACAAAATTGGTTGAAGTCTAACAGCCAAGTGAAAGAGATGGAAATAGACACTAAAAGGGGGATACATTAAGGTGAAATATCCAAAGATGTGAAAATATTGGAAGAAACTATGAACTAACCCACTTACACATGAACATAAGGGAGAGATTTTTAACAGTGTTGGTGGAACCTGGCAGGAGGCAGATGTCAGATAGGAGAAAGTGACAGTGATGACCCAACACCCTCAGAGTGACAGATGATGGGGTAAATCTGAAAAGAGCTTTTCACCTAAGGATAATAATTTTGAGTTCAGTAGAGAAAAAGTAACCATGTTTGGATGTGCATTTGAATTTGTGCTCTCTCTATTTTTAGCCAGGTACAGAACAGCAATTTTAATGCACTGAGACTTGAGCAAGTGATTTGTAGCTCAGATCTCCTGAAAGCAGCTCCATCTTTGTGATGAGTAAGTGACATTACAAAAAGTCAGGGCTGTTTTTTGGAAGGTCTTTGCAAGGCTGGTAAGCAGGAAGAGTTTTCTATATGTGGTTCATCAAAGAAAGCTTAGGAAACACTTCCAATAGTTTGGCAGAAGATAGCTAAGAAAAGAGAACTTACTCTTTACAGATTCACATTTACTATATGGGGAACTTCCTCTTTGATCAAGCAGGGTCTCCTAAGTCAGCGTATCAAAAAAGCTTGAGTATACAGGTGGAGACCTGACTGAGGCATGCAAGGTTTCAAAGGCAAAGGAAGGTCTATGCCATGGCGAGGTTGTCTTTTCTCCGCGGGGACCTATTGATACAGCCTCTTCTCAGTTATTCTAAGCAGTTGTCATTCCGGCAGCTGGAATAAAAGATACTTTCCAAGCAAGGTGTTTGCATTGCTGTACAAACAAAGCAAAAGAAAAGCTTTATTTAAGAAGGGTGTGTGTGGGAATATCCTCCTTTGTCGAGAATGACTGGATAAGACAATCTGTGTATGAATCAAAAACATTTACCCAGCCTAGTATGTTTGCCACTTGAGGCTGGTGGGAGTTTTGCTATGTTGAGAGGAGAAAATCAGACTTTCTGATGGCTTTCTGTGAGTGGGATGGGCAGAGCACAGTGGGACTGAGGTATTCCGGTAATGTTCCTCATTTCTTTAATCAAGGGGCTTGCATTATTCTAGGAATGGAGATGTTTAGTGAAGGGTGGAGTGGCTAGATAAATAAGCAACTGAAACTTGGGATGTTCATCCACCCCTTATCTGAACAAGCCAGATCTCTTTGTTGTGCAAAATGGGGCTGGAAAGCTTTCGAGGATAAAATTCCTTCTGGCATATGATATTCTTTGCTTCTGCTTGAGCTGCAGGCACAAAATCAGCTTCACAGAGGCATCCACTTTTTTCAGTTTTTTGGTTAGGTCCTTTTATTTCACCTCCTTTTTCCCCACATGCCAACTGCTATAGGGCACAGGCAACAGCTACATCTGCTAGTGGAACCAAATTCTGTCCTATCCCCAGCACCTTCCCTTATACCTCTGAGTGAGATCACTGACCTGTAAGTCAATTACAGCACATTTAAGCAAAATTGATGCTGTGGAAACGAGGAGTGTCATCTGTATCCAGAGGTCTTCTTCTTAAGATTCTGATGGAGGAGAAGTGGTATGAATTCCATTCTCTTTAGGAGATGCAGTATGACTGTGAGAGACCATTTTTGTGTACTGCATGTTTCTACAAACATTTTCTTTCCATTAAACTAGTAAGTAAGTTATGCAGTTCAGTGTTAGCTAATACAAATTTCGTAGGCTAATCTCTTTTCACTCTGTAGGTATTAGCTGTTAGACTGATGTTCCAAAATGGATTTTGTATTGGTTTGTGTTTCCCAGTTATTTAAGAGAAAGTCCTGGATATGCAATCTTATTCTGAAGTTTGAAGTTTAGGTTATTTAAATATATAAATAATTGATTTACAGGACAAATCACTTCTCAAAGGATCAAATGTCTGGATGAAATTGATTTGTGGAATAAATTTCCACCATTTGCAGAAGGGTTACTACTGTCATTTTTCATTGAAAATTCACCCGCCCTTATAAAATTTTTAATTTTCAGTTGCTAAAACCAGAACTTTTTCAGCAAGTACACTGTTGACGAAAATACTATGTTAGGATGACAACTTTTCGTCTATTAGATTTTGCACTTTCTGATGAAAAGTCATGCTCTTTTCCAGAAGACTGACTCCTTTTATGAAAAATAGGTTGTTTATCTGAAAACCTTTTTTTTTTTTTAAATTTTGATGCACCCAGGTCAACATCTGCTGTAAGATCTAATTCTTCCTTTGTTCATGCTTGACTGTTTGCAGCAACCTGCTTCTGGGTTTCCAAAAGCAGCAAAAATTGCAGGGCCACTTTTTATGGCTCTTTGGAGAGGGCTTTACTTAGCTCTCTACACTATCAAATGACTCAAAAAATCACCATATGTCAGATTAGATCAGCTCAAAAATTACAGCCAGGAAACTGCTGATAGCTTTTCTGGAGTTCCATGAAAGTTTACATAATTGTCATTGCATGTCATTGGGTTTAGCAGATGCAGGAAGATCCTGGTCTCCAATAAACAAAGATAATTGATTAATAAACTGTATATGTGGTCACTGCAGCTTATTCTGTGCAGTGAGATCTGCTCACCCAGGTCTGGAGTCCTGCTGCTGAGATACAATTTACGCATTCAGTTAGTTTAAAGTCCATATCTGGTCTGTAAGATTGTGTTGAGTCATTTGAAGACCCAAAATTGATTAGGCCATATGCACATACTGATAGGTTTACCATTTCAGGGTATGCCAAATTAAATCCATAACAAAATTCCCTTTGGCTTTTGTATGATGTAAGGGTGGAAGGGATGGGAAGGTTTTGTGAGTCCAGTCCTTCAGTTTCTTATGAATTTCCATGACTTATTTGTCTGGGTTTCACCATAACATCTCACAGCTTTTTTATGTTTTCAGAAATTTCTTCCTCTGATGGTTAGAAAAACCCTATCCTCCACTAAATCTCTTCACAGGTAGCTTGCTCTGGTTGTTGAGTCAACAATTGTTCTGTAGCTTAAATAGTTCTTCCATGGCATTTATCAGTGTGGGATATTTAGATACAACAACAATATTCTGTGTCAGGCTTTGTCCTGTGAAGCTCACCAAAACTCGTACATCTTGTCTCCTCTCATAAAACAGGCTTTCCCTGTCCCTGGTCAGTTCAGTGGCCTTCCTCTGCTCCTATTCCCCTCTGAATACATCTCTCTTGACAAGGGGTGACCAGAATCACACTTGGTGAGTTTTCACAGGGCTGTGTACGATGCATTACCATTGCCCTCATCTGACAAACTCCTTTAAACACAGATCGTTAAGATGCCCGTGCCATTTCAAAGACTTAATTTCAGGGGTGGATGCATCCCAGAGGCAGGCAGCCCCACCAAGAGGGCTCTGACATTTCCTCCCCAGGCAGGGTCTGGGATTACTTCAGTGAATGTCTTCATTTTATGACTTTTTGGAAGTGAGAGGCAGGTTCTCGAAGGCCATGACCCTGGGGGAAAGGAGTGCCTTATCTCCTGCCCGTGACTGGCCCAGGGTGGTGGTGTTTGCAAAACCCAGTTTTTATGAGGCTTTTGTGACATGATGGAGGGCAGGCAGGATGGTGGGTGCATTTATTGTGTCTTGTTGTTGTGGTCTCTGTACAACAAGGGAAGAGCTGTACTCTGAAATAAATCACTCAGGCTCCAGCAAAGTCGATATAGCAATTTATACCAATTAATGACTTGGCCCCTGGGCTTGAGGTTACCCTGGAGAAATAACTAATTTTTCTGGTGTCCTAAGGAGTTTGTCCTTCTTATGTCGCTGTTAGCACAGGGGGAGAAGGATGGGGAGGGAGTGGAGATGTCAGCAGAGCTGCCATAGTTTTAGGGTAGCCTTTTTCCCAGAATTTTCATGGATTTTATGCATAAAGACAAACTCATACTGTAACTTTAGATGTAATTTTAAAAAAATTAAAATTATTTATTTTCTCCCCCTCGCTCCCCTTTTTTTTTCTTCCCCAGCTTTTCTCCTTGCCTCAGCTGTCTGTATCTGACATCGAACAAGACAGTCACTGGGCTGTTTGGCTTGCTCTCTTGGTTTTCCATGTCATGTCCTGGCTGGCTCAGGATGGTCATGACAGGGATGGTGGTTGTACACTAGTTACAACTCACCAGTCCCTAATCGCCTTGCTGAACCGGTATGTCCTTTGGAGTCCTCTGTTCCAAGGTCTGGCTGATGATGTTTAAAGGACAGGAAAACATGCCCCCAATTCAGCTGAGCAGTACAATACACTGCAGTGTTTTGAAGGAAGTATTTTAACACACGCACACACAAAGCTATGTAGTTTAATGAAATTCTCTGCTGTACCCTTTCTATCTCAGCATTTTCTGAATTTTCCAAGGAAATCAATAATAAAAAAAATATATCCTCAAAGCTATCTGCCTACAGCAATTTTGGTACATTTGAGACATGCACTAAAACATTCGTCATGAATTCGACCCACGAACTGCATGGTTTATATATATATATATATATATATATATATATGCCTGTTGGATTAGATGTTACATCAGTTATCAAAATATGCTCTTCTTTCATATAAATTTTGAAGCAAATATAGCAATTATTCAAAAGCTCATTTAAAAATGCATCTGTAAGTATATACTTTATAGTATATGTAATTATAATGTATTTTCATACACATTCTTCACTGGAAAGGTTCTGCAGAGGCAGTGGAGGTAATTGCTGTAAACAAGTGCTCAGAAATCCCTTTTGATAACATCCTGGATTGCTGCAGAGTTAGAGAAGACATCAAGTTATTTAGTGTGCTGTATTGGTGTTCATTCTTTTGCTCCCTTGTTCTGGTAAGTTTTTCAGTATGAGAGTAACCATTCAGTAAATATCAGAACGGAGCAACAGATAATTTTTTTTTTTGGAAACAGAAAATCTGCTAAAAAAATTGGTCAGGATAGAGTTATTTAACAATTTGAATCAAAATTATGAAATAATTTAATTGAGAAAAAGTAGCAAAGAATTTCCTTTAAATACTGCAACAGTTCTTCCTAGCAGTTATCTATTGTAAACATTTTGACTTTTCAGTTGAATGTGGCTTTTCAGTTTAGAAAACAGCCCTGAAAAGAATTCTGAAAGGAGGAAGATAATGACAAAAATATTTCTGTTTAAATAAAGTTTTTCCAATTAATGCAGGGTATATATTTTTTTTCAGAGGCATTTAGATTTCTTTTTCTCATTTTGGATTGGTTGAAATGAGAATTATTTTAGCCACTGATCTGGAAAAGGAAAATATGCCCAGGTTTAATGACTAATGTTTCCTTGAGTAAAAATCTGGAAGACAAAGTTTCAAAGTTTTGCTTTTCTGTATACTATTAAATATAATGTAGTCTCATGTTACTCCCAAAGCAGTTTAGCAGATGTATAAAAAAATTTAAGCAGGTCTTGTGAAAAATTCAAATGATAAGTCCAATAAGACATACATTATTGTGTTTTAAATTAGTCTGTACCTTCACAGTACCCCTAAATAGGTGTGTGATGGAGCTGAACCTGTAGATATATTTTATTCTATGTTTACATGGAGGAAATTTATGCCTTAAAATCTTAGTTTGGATGTAATTTTTCCAAATATTTACAAATGGAAGGATTGCTTATTTTATTCAGTTGTTTCATGATTGTTTCTGATGTCTTCTGCACGCTCCTGGGGTAGAAGCCCTCCTTATTCCATAAGGCTCCCTGTGATAGAGTCCTCAACTGAAAACGGGGTGGTTTCATCTTCCCTGGTTGTTTCTGCCGTCTAATGGCTTGATGAAATATATGTAGAAAGTAAATAATTGCCCCAGTGTTTCCGAGGGCCCGTGTCCAGACCGTGTCGTAAAGTGATAAGATTACCCTCCATGAGAACCTGCCATGGTGTGCACCAAATCCCAAACCCCAGCTGTTCTCACTGAGTTGAGAGGCTAAAATAAAAAGAGATGATCCATAAAATTGCATCCACTGCTCTGGGGAGGAGCAGGAAGTTGCTTGGTGTTGGTGGTGGGGGGTCCAGGCAGCACCACACTGACTGCTCTTCCAGCAGCATGGCCTGAGCCTGGTCTGTGCGTGAATGCACAGGGAAAGTAGGAGTCAATGGTCATTTATTTGTCCATTGCAAGGCCCTGCTGTTCTCTCCTTGTCCTGATGTGAACTTCTGATTATCGTGTCGCATGCTTTGAAGCTTATTAACTTCTTCGGTCACTTTGTACCCATGTGGATGCAAGTATGTGGGTGAGCACTGTTCCTGCTGCCAGGCTGGCTCAGACAGGAAAGCAATACCAGCATGAGAGAGACATAGAGGTAGAGACCATGTGTTTGAGAACACATAGTTTTGTGTAACAGCATCTTACACACCGGGCTGGGGAGATTATTTAAAGAGCTGCTATAACATATCAGGTTAGCTGAAGTGGGGGAAGGAAGGACCTTCCTGTTCACACCCAAATATTTTTGCTTTGGGACCTCTCTCATCTCCGGATCCTGCAGTGATGGGAGGGGAGGCAGCAAGAGGTGCCCCCTGGCACCAGCTGGAGATGCATAGCATGGGGACACGTATCACCCACAACCCCTCTCCCTGCCACCAGTTACTCCATCCTACCAGGTCTGCTTCAGCCTTTCTTGTAGATATAAGAACGACTTGCCTTTAACGTACAGCTCCGTGCAAAGACTGTCTCACTGTGCAAAGTTAAGACCAGGGCAGACTGTGTCTCTGAGGAAAGTCTCGCTCCCTGCTGTGCTCTCACTCTGCCGACGTGCAAGAGCTTTAGTATAATGTCAGTTAATGCTGCCTGCAAACTGCACTGGATGAACTGTACCAGCTGGTACGCCAAAGAAGCAGCACAAGTCTTCATTCCTCTTTCTGCTCACCTTTCCCGTAAAGCTTTTACTTATGAGATCAGAAACTCAGTGACCTTGGCAAGGAGGGAACTGGAAAACGAGTTTAGTTGGAAGGTATGACTCAAAAGCACTTTTCAGAGCTCAGATATTTTCCCCTGGGGATTACAGAGTGAGCAATACTAAAATCAGCATGCTGAGATGTCACCAGACATGCACTGGATGAAACTGTACATGGCACAGTGAGCATGCTGCAGTTGGGACTCTGAGTTTAAAGAAATGTTCCGATTCAATCAATGTCCCTTCACTTAACCTACTGTCTGCTCCTCTATTCAGCAGGAAGCCTATTTCACTCCTTTTACTGCTGTCGTGCTCTTTACTACTTCCCTCTCCATGAGTGTCTATCCTGGGCCTGTTCTCATCCTCCGCCCCTGATAGCTAATGGGTGCCTGTCACCAGACCAGTCTTTGATGATGCTCCATCGATCACTCAGAAGGAAATGACTATTGAGTGGGTGGCAATCAACTTTTTACCTCTTCCCTGGACCCAGAGTGTATCAATGCTTTCCAGCATTAGGCAGAAGCCTCCTGGAAGGTAGTTTTTGTGCTACGTTTCCTCACGTGGAAGGCTGGTGTGCTGGTGCCGAGTCAGAGGGCTTGAGGGACATAGCTGTAATTTCTTGCTAAGTCTTTCTTTGAAATCAGTGCCAGAGGAAAGCAGAAAAGAGAGCTGATGCCAGGGGCCAACATCTTCTCGCTGACAGGTTCTGCTTTCCAAGTCAGAGCAGAGCTGCTACTGAGATCAGGGGAGAAATGTCCTCCCAATGCCAAAGGTTTCTACCACACCTCCCTACATTTGCAAAAGCAGACCTAAACAAACAGACTGTGGAAACACGTTAGCCATCATGACTGGGGGAAGGAAGCCCAAATGCAGATGTTCAGTGGGAAAGAAATAATTAGGATTAAATCTGAGATGGTAATGCATGCTGGTATAACCCCTGTCACAGCATTAGGTGGAAAAATGTGAATATTCGGTTTGAAAGAAGAGAAAGACAGAGCATTAAGAAGAGATAAATCTTCTGTTTTTCCATACAGGAATAGCAGCAGAGCACAGCCTGCACATCCTGATTCTTAGGTAGTTAGAATTTAGAATTTAGGTAGCTATCTCCTTTAATTCCCATTAGTACTAGCAGATAATTGCACTTGAAGAGGTCAACTTCAACCAGCAGGACTCAGAAGGACTCAAGAGGCTACAAAGCTGGTAGGCACAAGGCAGCCTCAACAAATACTTTAGAGGATAGACCCAGAGTTTTCTATCTACACACCTTTTATACATTTGTGCCAGCTGGTGCTCAGCAGGGCTAATCTGGTGGACTGGTGTGACTGCTGAGCACTGAGCACCTGAGGACATCCAAACAGATTCCACCCAGGTCCAGTCTAGAAGTAGAGTACATGGGCCTGTGAGCAGTAGTCAAGCTGAGTTGGTGCAGATAGGACATCAAAGACAATTTCAAAGTGGTGAGATGGCAGTCCCTGTACATTTGCAATCACCTGGATTGGCTTTTTCTTCCTGCTCTATTATTTTAAAATATTTATAGCAGCACTTCTAACTCCCATCTTTAACCACTGGATACCAGTGTTTTCCATATTTCAGGCTTTAAAATATCCTATGCACCAGCATAGCAGCTTGCTGGTATTTACAGAATGTATTTGTCCCTGTTTTCAAAGGGACCCTGGACTGTGATTAGAGGGGAGGAAAAGCAAAGGTAGGGGTAAGTACGTATGAATCCTAGTGAGGTCCTCAAATGTAGGACTGTTTGCACTGACAGTAACAAAGTTTGTGTGATTACGGGTTGCAGACATGCAACGCTTCCTATTTCTTCCTATTTTCCCATGCATTCATGTTTGAAATGCTTTGCAAACTTGTTTTAATGGCTTTGTGAATTTTCTAACTGGTGTGTAATCAAGCGCCTTCAACTGAAAGTGTGGTATATGGGATGATGCACACCTCACTCTTTAAGGCATTAGACTCAGAGCCACTGAAGTTTTTCTGCATCAGGACATTGTGATTTGTGAAAGGCCCTGGCAAACCAGGATGGCTAATGAGGCCACAGCTCTCAGAGTCATCACCCCTCTAGCTGATCTGCTGCAGCTCATACTAAGGGTCTTGAGACAAAGTGTGACGGCTCAGTCCAAAATGCCATGTTACAAAGTGCAGTGGTTCGGATGTTGATTGATGAGCAGCAGCAACGTCCCAGCTGTCTGGACAGTGAGGACAGCTGGCTATGTCACCTTGGCAGTCAGATGGCGTGAAGCCATTTCTACTCATTTGTTGAAGCTCGATGTCCTTCTTTTTCTGTGTCTTCTTCATCCCTGAGTAAAGGCAGCCTTGGCTTGCTCCCCCTGAAGGGTGGGTGTTATGTAGTGTTGACAGCAGCAAGCAGCAGAAACCTTTGCCTTTGCAGGAGCTCAGCAGCAGATGGAAGAAAACAGGGATGGGTTAGCTGCTAGTCCTTGCTGGAAAAAGGAAAGGAAGTCCTTCTCTGTGTTTCTCCTGGAAGAATGCTCTGGTAGGCCAACCCAATCACAACACAGATTAAAAACCTTTAATATTTTCTTCTGGGAGACAAGTGAGCAAGAGAATATAAATCTTCCAGTAAGAGGAGGTAGAGATAGTGTCTTCTGTACCAAATGAGCTTGTGTGTGGTCAGGTACCATGACAGTCTATCCACCTTATCGGACTAAGGTTCACATCACTTCTGCTGAAGATTTTCTCCTTCCTCACTGAGTCCCTGTGGGAACACTGCTGGAATTTACTGAGTTCTGTGCATCGATCCATGGCTATAGATAAGCACATTTCAAAATACAGCAAAATAATCAAGTTACAAGCGTTGGTAAATTGTCAAGATTCCCAATTTCCTCTTACTCAATTTGCATATGCTGGCTTTTTTTTTTTTTTTTTTTTTCTCCAATGAGGAATAAGTGGCATCACAAAGGCATTCTGTATCAAAAGGCCTTTCACTCTGCCTTGGCTTTTAGACGGTTTCCGATCCAGATCTACTATAGATATCTCCTTTTGGCTACTATTGGAAGCTCCCTGCAGTGTGCAATAAACATTCACTTCATATCACACATCTCACCCCGACAAGCAAATCCCTTGCATATCAATGTGGCCCTGTGAAGAGAGTTTGGTTTTTTACATTCCTTCCACTCCCAGCTGTTAATTTGCACTGACTAGATAGCGGGGGGTCCCACTCTGCCCCAGAGACATGCTTGCGACTTCCACCGACTTTAATAGGATTTGCGGGTATATATACAAAGTCAGTCGCTTTGCAGAATTCAGACAAGCTGGCTGGAAATTTCAAAGTAGTCAAGGGGTTTTAAACATCCAGTTTATCTTACATTTAGTGGGAACAAAGTGTTCAAATCTCAGATAACTGTTAAAACCCATGGAGTTCATAATAACTAACTAGGTGTAGTTTTATTCTCTCTTACATAAACCAAAGCTACTGCCTGAAATCACCCCGCACAAGAAAAAAAGAATGAGGGCAGGAGTTAGCCTTTCACTTACAGAGATATTATTTGAAGTGAGTTGGAAAACTTTTACAGGTTCAGTTACTACAAGTGTGAATTACTTCTACAAACAGACCTGCTGAGGACTAAAAACACCTTTCCCTGCCAACACTGTTTGTAGAAAATGATTTATGGGTGCTACTGATAACTACTATTTCAGATTAAAACTGAACTACTTCAGATTAAAAGTATAGGACAGTACTAATCCATTCAGGAAACCTGTAAAAGGAAATATTAGGTAGATGTATGGTATTCTGTGCCTGATTACCTTTTTCCATTTGGGGCATAATCAGCAGTTACTAAATGAGGGGAGCTTTACTAAGTTATTTAAGTACAGAGTGGAACTGTCAAAGACATCTAAACAGTGAGATATTCAATTCCCACAACCTTTAGGAAATATACGTGCCAAAATTACATGCAAGGAATGGGCTGGGATTTGAGGGCATTTTAGATACTAATTCATTTCAAAAAGAGGAAAACATTTATATGTTCTTTAAAAGTCCATTTTTCAAAAATACCATTTGGTATCTTTGGGGCCTCAGTTCCAGTTTGGCCATCCCTACAGAACAGCACGCTGCTCTTGGTGGAGCTGATAAACATGGGCAGTGCAAAAGAACGTGATTAACTGTTTGTTTTTTAAATATTAACCTAGTCTTTGCTTCTCCAATTAAAATCTATCAAATTAAGCAAATTGCATAGGGGATTGGAAAGAAAAAAAATCCTTCATTTAATTATTTAGCCAATATTTACTGGGTAGAAGTGTATTATTAACATAGCAAAGGAGGCTATTAATTACTATTCACAGAAGTTCTAATAAAAAAGATGGCATTTGCTATTTCTATAAAAGAAATATTGTCACTAATAATCCATCCTGAATTGTAAATGTGGCATAATAACCGGTTGTGTCATTTCTCTGTTCTGTTCTTACACATGATACATGAGGGAGCTGAGATTTTTCCAGGCCTGTGTCAAAAGTCTTTTTGTTGGTGACCTTTAATCAACATCTTATGCAGAAGTCTTATTTGTAATCTATTTTCAACCAGAAAATGCTGCTTTAGCATCACCTCCTTTTCGCTTGTGAAAAAAATTAACCTGTTTCCTTTACTATATGAAAAAGTTTTCATCTGTCATTTGTTGCAGAAAGAGTTTAGATGTGTAATCTATTTATTAAGAGAGGGAAGTGAGAGGAAAGATACACTGAGGTAAAGACACTTGACCTAGTGATGTTAAGGTCAGGCTTTGATTTTCTGCTTGACTTTAGATGCCCCATGTGAACTTTGGTTAATCATCCATGCCCTGTGTCCCTGAAATCCACAATGTGCCATGGAAGAAAAAAGGTGGATAAAAGGAACATTTTGAAATCTTTTAGTCTATCTATTAGTTGTTAGAATCACCTATACCTAAACTATCTTTGACAGATGTTTGTCAAATTAATTTTTTAATGTTGGGTTACTGGCTAAAATTAAGATCTGTATGTTTTCTCCTGGCCTCAGCTTATAAAACGAGCTTATTCCTTTTGTCTCTCAACTACTTCAAGACTTTTCATGTCTCCTCTCAGACCTCCCCTAGTCCAAGACAATCCCAGTTCTTTCTTACATTTTTCTCCACATTGCATTCTTGCTGCACAGTCAGTCCTTCCTGAAGCTGGAAACAGTACTGCAGGGCTTAGTGGAGAAGGAGGGACATTTACATGTCTTACAGATGATGTTTTTGTTTGTATGCATCAGTGTCATGTTTTGCTTTTTTTTAACAATAGTATAACATTATAGACTCGTGATCAGTTTGTGATTCGCAATAAAACACAAATTGCATTCTTTGTGCCTCCAGCAGTTCTTTGTCCTGTATTTAAACATATTGTTATCCTCACCTAAGTGAATATATTCCACTTATGCTTATCAAATTGAGCCTCATTTTGCCAGGTTGCCTCTAATTTGTCACAATTTTTCTGATTCCTCTTTTATCTTTCAGTGTCTTTGCAGACTGACTGCCTGAGCTTGATTTTATCTGTAAATGCAGCAAACTCATTCATATCCCTTCTCCCTCTTCATTCATGTAAATATTGAAGTTAACCAGATATAGACAGACCTCTTCACTTGATACATTCATGGAATTTTGACACTAAATCATTGATAAATTACTCTTAAAATGTAGATTTCCAGCCAGCTTTGCATGCTGTTTCTCTGCAGTTTAATTTTAACCATGCCTTCTTAGCTTACTTATGAGAGTATTATGTGAGACAGTGTCAAAAGCCTCACTAAAGTCAAGATGTGTGACATTTGCTTTTCTTCCTCTACCCACGAGGCTTGTTACCCTCTTGTGGAGTGGAATTAGATTGGTTTGACATGATTTCTTCTTGACAAATCCATGTTGGCTGCTAGTCCTCTCCTTGTTACCACTTAGGTGCTTACAAGTACTTAGATTATTTCTTCCAGTATTTTTCCAGGAGTCAAGTTAGACTGTCAGACTGATAATTCCCTGGCTCCT
The DNA here is from genome assembly GCA_013400555.1 of Jacana jacana. NCBI lineage: Eukaryota > Metazoa > Chordata > Aves > Charadriiformes > Jacanidae > Jacana > Jacana jacana. The sequence continues at coordinate 422 of VZTM01010183.1, read as the reverse complement.
TCATTATTCCTTCATTACTCGTTCATACAGATCGGTGGTCAGCTGGCTCTTCTTCAGTCTTCTGACCCTACTCATCTTGCTTGAGTTCTCTAAGAGATTTACTAATGCCTATGAGATTGTTTCTGCCTGTTCTTTAAGTATTTTGGGATAAATGACCTAATGTCCCACTGAACTGGAAACATCTACCTTATCTAAGTATTATCTAATCTGATCTTCTCTTGTTATAACCTGATATATTGCCCCTGGGTTGTATCAACCATCTGGTCATAGTTGACCTTTCCAGTAGAGGCTGAAATAGAAAAGGCACTAAGCATTTCACTTTTCTGGGACTCATCAGACAGGAATTTGTTCTTTCCATTTAGCAGTGAACCACAGTTTTTCCTTGGAGTTCTTTTTACAAATGTAGAAGTTCTTTTTCTGTA
>VZTM01010179.1:14686-52418 GCA_013400555.1 Jacana jacana | reverse complement strand
ATTCTAGTCCCCTAGTTTCCACAGCTGAATACACAGCCCTGAGTTCAGTGTGTGCCATTGCAAGGCATCTCAAGGTAGGAACCATCATACTGAGTGAGGGGACGCTTAAACTAATAAGTATGGAAATAGAGGAATGGGTATCATTGAAATATCCTAAGAAGATGGAAATACCTACAGCCACTTTGGATTCATAACCCTGAACCATCTCTTAACCTAAATACCCAAGCTCTATCTTAGAAGCACTGGGAAGGATTCACTCATATAAACATACTGAGGGAGGGAAGAACCGCAGCTTCTATCTATGAATAGTTGCTGAGGAAATGGGTAACGTGGGTTCAATTGTAGGGGGTGCAAGTAAATCAGAGAGGTAATAACAGAGGGGATTGGCATCTGCAGGCCAAATACTTAGAACACCGCCTCCAGAAAGGGAAAATGTCTGCAGCTTAGATTTCCACTTGAAAAACTGACTGTTTATCTAATGAAAGCTTTATATAAAATACAACCTACCTAAATCTCCTTCCATCTGGGCCCAAATCTGAGTTTCACAATTTTTTATTTCTTTTTAATGCCTAGCCAGACAATCAAAGCTGATGTTTGCAGGCCACATGAAACCAATAAATACTTCTCCAGCAGAGCCAAGTCTCTTCCCAGCACCTTCCACAGAGAAGCAAGTTTCAAGTGAGATCCGGACTACTTAAGATTCATTCTGGTTCAGGTTAGTCCTGCAAGCCTGCTCGTGCTTTCCTTGAGCACCGTGGCTCCCACAGGAGTCGAGTCTTACCCATCACCAGTTGTCAGCAGATTGCTAAAAGTTAGTCTTTCCCATTGCTGGGGGGAGTGGATTCGTTTTCTGGAAGTTCTAACAGCAAATATGACAGAGTGTCTGGGTGAAGGGTTGTCTGCATCAAAGTTGTCCCATATTGCACCGCCAAGTTTTTTTCATGCATTCATTACCAGAAGTTATGAAATAGTGTTAGTAAGGCAGGAGAGCCTGTGCCTACTCTTCTGGTCACTAACAATTCTCTTATGATGTTCTAGAATACATATCTGACTGTTAAAGAGTTAAAGAAAAAAAATGAATCCTGTAAAAAATCAGGCCATCGTATAATGCCTCCTCATTGCTATAATGATATCAGTTGCAACAAGTCCAATGGCTGACCTCATTACAAGGGTTTAATTGCATTGTTACACAGTTTCACTTCTTCTCTCTGGCCTCTTTCTCTTTATGACAGCTTTAGAAAGGAATTTCAGCTTGAGGTCAAAGGAAATTAATTACTGCTTTCTTAATCTGTGCTCATCTACATTTAGAAAACTTGGGGCTTTTCACTAACATATTTGTGTCTCATTTCTGTGTAGACCCAAAGTTATAAGACTTTTGTCCTTTGTGAAAGTGCATAAATAGCGTTTTTCATATCAGAGGCCAGATTTTTTTCATGTCATTTACAGTTGTGCACATATGGACTGATGCCAGTGGAACCAATGGAATGTCTTTGGATAGAGATTCACTGCGACTGAGGTAAGGCACTTGCAATATAACTTTAATTCAGATGAAAGATTCCAGACAGATGCCAGGTGTAAAAGGAAAAAAGTTCCAACTGTAAAAGAAAACCCAATCAAACAAGACATTACTTAGGATAAAAGTCAGAAACAGGATCTTAAAAATTAATTGTAGTCACTTCTGTAGAGAGAAAGATGAAAAAAAAAAAAGTGTCTCTATGACACTAGGTTTTACCTGCTACTTATCTCCTGTTTTTATGAAGTACATCGTTGGTTAGTTAAGGAATATCCAGTTTATGCTTCAAAGAACTTGCAGTCCAAATGGCACATGACCCAGCGTGCTGGCATCAAAACAGCGAGGAAGGGGGCAAAGATAGGGACACTATAACAATAGTCCTTGGTTGAAAAGCAAAAGCATGTGGAAAATATGGTTAAATGCTGGTGTAGCATGAAATGTAAAAATAAAAACTTCTCATAAATTAGGGGCCTGATCCTGTAATTGGGTCATTTGAATTGATCCTTCCATGGACTTTGGCTGGTTTGGAGAAGAACCAATTTTCTTCCAAAGAAGCAAATATTTTTGTTAATTCAGTTCTTGAGGGTGTCACTTTGGAAGGGAAATTAGAATGAGAGATGTCTCTGGGATGATTTGAGAAATGAACTGTGAGAGTGCCACGCACCAGGGATAATCTGAAGGAGTAGTACCACAATACAAGCATGAGCTAGTAGTTTAAATCTATATTTTTCTGCAGAACATAAATACTTCTTACATGTACTTTGTGATTCTGATTAAAAGTCATGGAAGTGTTGACAAAGATGAAAAATTTATAAGTTTTGAGCCCTTTGACATAGAACATTTAAAGTTTAACAGACCTATTTTCTGTCTTTTGCTCAGCTTTGCCACCCACTGAAATTCCCACTACCAGAACTGTGTGCTCTTAGTAGTTTATTAGTTGCTGCTTCTTTCTTCCCTTGCAAAGAGTAAGATTTGCTATAAGAAAAATGCAGCTGGAAAGCAAAACCAGCCCATTGAATATTTTGCTTTTCATTTGCCTTGACTGAAATTCAACTCAATTCTATACGCTTGCCGAAGACACAAGGTTTCATGCAAATCCCTGGTACACCCTTGGCACAAGACCTACCCGTGTTAGCATGAGCTCTCTTCTTATGAGTGCCCCGTTTGTAAAACAGACCATGTAGTCCTTGTGATGTTGCCATAAAGCTTTATAGCATAGAAGTTGAAAGTTTTGAGCCAACCATCCACAGCCATGTGTCTGATTGTCTTAGCCGCAACGCTGGTTGGAGTAGAGTGACAGAAGATATATGTTGGGGACAGGGTGAGTTTGAGCTTATTCGCTGAACTTACTCATAGTACTCTAGACCTTCTTCCAGGCCAGCACCTGATTTCAGTTTAACCATTGTGATTACCAGGCGAGGTTGGACTTAAGCAGGAGTTCTGGCCCAAAGAGAAGAAACAATCAACATGGCAGCGTAAAGTTCACCAAAATCTCGTAGACATGCTGAAAGGAGATCCTGAACAAGCCTAAACTTCTGTCTGCAGCTATAAAGAGGTGTAATACTACAGGTAGACATATCTGAACTAAAGTGATATCTGAGTACCTTGGATAACAGTAGCAGAGGAGTAACAGCTGGGGGAACTTCAGTATGCAATAGCTACTCAGGTGAACAGCCAAAGTTGCATGGACTTGTACTTGGTCTTTCCTAAAGTGTATATTGAGAATGCTACACCGAGACTGATACTTAAGGAACTGAGATCAAAGGTAGCTCTAATCATGCTCTAATCACATTCTTAATTTTGTAAGAGACCTCCTCTTGGAGGGCGTGGGCCGAGTCACTACATAGCAGCAGTCTATGAACTATTTCACTCCTTGGGACCAAGAGTTTTGGTGCATCGATTGTCCAAGACGAATGTCACATTGAGGTGTGAAAGGATTAAGTTGAAAAGCCTAGTTAACACAGACATGGCACTGGTGACAGAATTAAGTGCTAATGACATATAACAAAATGCTATTACATGAAATAGGATCTTTTTCACCAGTTTTATGATTTTGTCTGATAGGACTAGTAGAACAAAATGAAAAACTATTCATCAATCAGAGGTCTGGCTAGGTCAGACACTTTGGTCAAGCAATGTGAATAATTCCACATACCTGCACTGTAATTTATTGGAAAATTAATGCCATAACATGCAAAACCATTGTCAGATAAAAGTAATTCTTAACCCAAGGAAAAAAAGCAAAAATTCTTTCTTTCTTTGTCACTATCTTTTTTTTTTTTTTTTTTTTTTCTAANTTCTTTTTTTTTTTTTTTTTTTCTCTAACCTGACAAGATTAAACCTTTTTAATAAGTGGAGGTTTAAGGATGATTCACTTCTAATGACTGAAAAAAGGACCTTGAGCGGGGTTTGATAGACTTTCTCAATCATTGACTAAACCAAGATATATTAAAAAAGGGAACAAAAGAGAGCGCAAGGTATTCATTTTTGTTAAAGTTTGCCTGCTTTATTACAATGGAATGACATCAAGTCTTAGTAGGAAGAACAAGCTTTGATATACTCTACTTCCTACGAGAGTATTCAGGACAGTTTAGTCTTAACCAGATTAAAATGCAATAATTCACCATTCACAGTCTTAATTGTACTGTTATGAGCTAGGGAAATTAATGGCATATTCTTATTTTTAAAATGTTTAAAATTATAGTTTGTGATAAAAAAGGTCATTTATGTCTGGTGTTTGATTGGCCTTGATTACTTCTGAAAATTAAATTGTTACATTAGCTGTGAAGTAATTTGTAGTTTCTAAAGCTGTTCTAAGGTTTTCATTAAGTATCATACACGCCTACAGGAGGGACCAGAAACTGAATGGAAACTTTCAAAAATACTCATCGTGTCCAGAATTCATAGTAGACCCTCACAACACACTCTTGTGAACCGTGTTATATCCATTCCCCAGTGGGAGAAATCAGGGCAGACAGAAAGGGTCTTTCCTTTCCTAGAGACCTGTGGAGATATTTTTTCCAGCTGCAGCTTTTATGTATTCACTCCAACACACTGTTCTGGTGCAGGGTGTGCTCTGTCATGCCGTGTGAATCACAGAATCATAGAATGGTCCAGGTCAGAAGGGACCTCTAGGGTCATCTAGCCTGACCTCCCTGTAGTCAGCAGGGACACCCCCAACTCGACCAGGTTGCCCAGCCTCCTCTTGAATATCTCCAGGGAAGGGGCCTCAACCATCTCCCTGGGCAACCTGTTCCAGTGGTCCACCACTCTCAGAGTAAAGAACCTATTCCTAATATCTGATCTAAATCTGCTCTTCTGTAGCTTGAAGAGGAGCAAAATCTAGTAAAACTCTATGGAGTGAGGAAAGAGCAACTCTCACGTATCTGTCTCTCTTCCTCTTGTTATGCCTCATGCATAGTTTGAAGGATGTTGAAACTGATGAGATTATTTATCTGCTCTCTATTCCACCACTTCATTCCTCTATCTCTTTTTCATATATATAGTGAAACTGAGCAGCAGTTGAAGGTAGGATAACAGGAGGAGGTAGAGTTGTTCATTGCAGAGGATTTACCCATGTTCTGTACTGTTTCTTTGGGATTGCCTGAATGAGAATAGATTTAGAAGATGGAGCCTCTGAGTAGAATGAATCTAAATAGGCAGCAATGGAATAAGGAGCAATTGCTGTAACTATGACACAGCTCCAGATGTGCTGCTGCTCATCTAGGATTTCAGGGGCTTTTTCCTTATGGGTCTATTTACTCTGTGCAGTATTCACACACTACGGTGAAATAGAACACTTATTTTGTTTTTCTCATGTCAATTGATTTTAGGGGAAGAAGAGGTATGCTTTGCAACCAGGAGCTAAATCAGGAGTGTTATTCTAAATGTCAGATAAATTTCCAGGATAAAAGCCAGCAAGTACAGATTACAACATGGAACTAATCAAATTGGAAATAATTTGTGATAGTTTTCTATTTTGGTGCAGGTGAGGCAACCATAAACAGAACTGACGTCGTTTATATCTAGTATAACATCTTATAAAAAAAAATTAATTCTAAAATGGAAAAAAGTATTGTAAGGATATTGTCATTGACAAGTTTTCCTTTCCTGTATTGTTTCTTTTGAAACTTACACTCGAGGGTTGCAGACTGCAATATCTGGTGACCTGCATAAACCTGTATAGCAGCTACTGTAGTAGTGTGATTCTATTATCTAGACTTCACATCTTACCTGCTGGGAACTTCCAAGAAATGATTTTACAGTACAAATAATCCAGTTTTCCTTTTTGTTGTGGCTCTCCTATAAATATTATGGTGGGGATCTTCAGGTACACAATCTCCACCTGTTCGTGCATGTTCATGGAATTGCATGTGAAACATGGTAACTGCAAACACCTGCAGAACTAAGAATAGTCTTCATTTTATCCAACTAAGCCTTTGTATCATTGAACACCCACATACTGATTGCAGTTAAAGTTTGCTTCCTGAAAAGCTCATCTGGAACTATTTAAGAAGACACGAGCACAAGACTTTGAATTGCATTCTTGAACTTTGCAGAGTCTGGACAGAACTTTCCGCAACCGTACCTTAATAACCCCTCACGGTTATTAAATTTCAGTGATTTAAAGGTCATGTGTGAATCTCACCAGTTTTTGTCAGTTTAGTGTCGTGGTGTGAATCTCACCAGTTTTTGCCATTCTAGTCTCGCGAAGCAGGTTTTGTGCAGTTGCTCAGGGGGAGCAGCGATTGAAAGTCCCCCAGATTTCCTGGGGTAGTTTTGGAAAGGTGTAAATATACACCCTGTGCTGCCCCCAGCAGGCAGGTAAAAGTACAGGTGTTGAAAGCACCTCTTGGCTGTGCCATGCTGAGTGCCATTCACAGTGCTTAAAAGAACCTTAACTTTGGTCTTTTGCAAGAACCTTCACCCACGCAGTCCCCATTGCAGAGTAAGCTTTCTGCTTTTAGGTAATGCCTATTTCATCTGTTGTAAAGACACACACAGAAAAAGGGCTGGCATTAGCCACATATCCATAAAAGCCTAACAACCAAGAGTATTATCTTTATTCAGAAGAAGTATAGCACTTTTAAGGTTCAGAAACATATATAAAAATTGGGTTCTGAAATGGTCATTTTTCCCCTCTGCTATGCCATTATAGCGATCAGCCAAGCTTCTGCAAGGTAAATACTTTTGGAAAATAAGTGGAAATTTGCTGCAAATCAGTCCCTTTTGTGCATGGCCACAGGAGCATGTTGAAATGTTTGGACACTAATACCCATTCATTTTCTTGGCTCCATAAATAAAAGCCGCCAGCTATGTGGCGGCCGTGAAATGGTATTCTTCAGGACCCAGCAGGAAGCCCCATCCTTATTACCACTGCAGGGGGCAGGACAGGCCCAAAATAGCAAGACAACTAAATCAAGACATTTTCAATGTCTAACAAAATGACTGTGGTTTAGAGAGAAGCAAAAGGTTGGAAAAAAATTGGACAGCTTTTATACTTAGCGTAATACCTTTGTTAAAAGAGTTCAGATAAGAAAATAAGATCTTAAAAAGAAAAAAAAAATCAAGCCAAGCCTAAGCATATTTCTGAATATCATTTAAAATATGTAAAGATCTTATGGAATCATAAGCAGAGCGTGCTGCTATCTGAAAAGACATCCTGTTCATGTCTCATTTTCCAAATGATAGCCCATGGTTCATAGTAAATCTTGTCTTCTGGAAGTGTTGTGTTTCTTGGGTTTTGATGGAACCAGAAGGTTTGAAAAGAGAGACTGGAAATCTGTCAGTAAAACTGGACATCTTTTTTGGCCACCCCAAAAAATTACAAAAAATAAGACTATGTATAAAAAGCAAATGTTTTGGACTAACCCATTGATTTTTCTACAGGTTTATTTAATTTTTATGGCCTTCATATACCAGGCAATATGATCCTAGATCTTGGCATGACAACATACTCAATGGCTTCAGTCAAAATAAACCTACGTTCATGTAATGTGCTGTTTCACATAGAAGAGCCGTGCCTATCTGGAAAAAGATTAAACTAGCTTTAAAAACTGAGCTTCAGGTAAGTGGGGTATACAAAGAACAACTCAGAGGATACCACCTTGCTTAAGACATCCAGAGATCAGACTGATGAGGTTTTAGCGAATTCATAGTTCATCGCTGTACTCCAAAACCAGCGTGTCATTCTCTCCAACTGCATCGCTAAAATACAGGTGGGGAAGATACTAGTTTTGTTTTACTTCTATTCATGTGTGATTCTGATTATAAATTTGCTTAAACAAAGTTGAAGTAAGGGTATGCCTTACACATTAACATTGCAGTGAAGCATATATATGTCTGTCTACCCGTAAATGTATATGCATACGTACAAGTGCACACAACTTTTGGGGAATTAAAACAGTTACTCAGAATGTCTCATGATAGAAAGAAATATTCAGCTTTACCCAAACATTAAGTTTCCTTGCACAACAAAGGAGAAATTGCTAAGGTACAGAATGTCAGATAAAAATTAATTCAGTGTGTTACTGAGTGTTGTCTTGCAGTCTAACAAGGGCTTTTGACAATGGAAATAAAGTCTGGAAATGAAAAAGAGGGAAACGCAGTGCCAGTTTGATGCTGTCCCCACCCGTTAGCCTGGGACTTGGGACTTGAGCCATTAGGCTCAAACTCTTTGGCCATTCAAACATTTTTATGTTGGCCCTCCTAGCTCTGCTCAGGAGTAAGCCAGATTGTCTAGGGAAATACAGATGTGGGATAAGAGTAGTTTGTAGTGAGGCCCTTTCCCCACAGGTAGAGCAGAGAGAACTGTTTGGCTCTGGCTCGATAAACTCGAGTCTGAAGGGTAAGGCAACACAGCATGGTCCGTGTGACCAAACACACCACAGAGTAACATGGAAAAGATTCAGCTAAAGTTGTTGTTATATGTGCTTAGATAGCATATACGTACTGCTGTAGCTTGTAAAATCACAATTCTGTTATAAACAAGTACCAAAAAATTAGAATCATTCAGGTTGGAAGAGACCCTTGGGATCATTGAGTCCAACTGTCTGCCCTACTCTACAAGTTCTCCCCTACACCATAACCCTCAACACCACATCCAGTCTACTCTTAAACCCGGTCAGGGATGGTGACTCCACCACTTTCTTGGGCAGGGAAATTGATACAAGTTTAAGTCTAATTGTTGGTGGTCTTTTCTAGAGGAATTGAAAGAAATGTTAAGGAGACAACCCTGATAAACCCTGATAAAGGCAAAAGGAGGTTCCAAAGGTGTCACTATGGATGTGAAAACCAGTGTAGTCCATCGCCATCCTATAAAGATTTATGGATCGTTTCGTTTCACCTCCCGCCTGTGTGGGACAGGTTTTACAGAAGGGGCAAGTTGTGCATCCAGGCTGGTGGTAACCATAAACCTGATCCTCGCGCGTACAAGCGCAGGCAGCCTTCCGCTTCCCATTACACCAGTAACTTAAGATACACCTTTGGGGCACTGACAGTGACCCAGATACATAAGGCTGCTTGCTGCCCAGCTGTACAGCTCACCTTCCTGACCTCCTAGTTTAAAAAAAGCAAAGGATCAACCTGTCTACAAAAGAAACTGTAGCGAAGGATACACTGGTGTCAGGCCTATCATTATCATAATTGACGCCACTGAAGTAATTCAGACATTAAGCCTGTAATCTGTGCTGCTGTTTGTATCTGCTTCATTTAAAAGTTACAAGGCCAAAATTCACTGAAGCCAGTGGAGATTCACCCCCTTTACTCGTTTACATTTGGCCTGCTGAGCGCATGAAAAATATCTTGCCAAATTCTTTGAAAGCTTGTATTTGCAATATGACTGCCAAAATAATTAACCCTGGAAGTAGGATTTAACAAACTTACGTTTGATACGTGAAAGGAATAATACCTGAAATCATCTTTCTTAGGCTCAGCCTTTTATTACTCAGGCTTTAATGATTGCAATAAACATTAGCTTACCTAATAAAAACTCTAGGATTTCAGAGCTGGCGCACAGTATGTTAACTGCATCTGGTGTCAACTGCAGCTAATTAATATTTTTATAGGTGTCTTCTACCCACTGTAGTTTAAACGGGAATATTGTGGGGTGCTTACATCAGACCTGGAGGCAATTGAGAGCCGCTGCTTGCTTTCTAGGCTGAACTGATAGCAAGTAGACCAATTTTTATAGGATTGTAAAAGCTAAATGCGGCTATGGTTCATGCAGAGAAGCACTTTTCCCTGTAGCTCTCACAATTCAGCACTAATGCTCATGGCTTGGTTGCTGCAGGGAAGCTGGAGAGATAGACGGAGGGACAGCGGACAGATAAACTGGCAAATAGCTGTGCCTATACTTAGACAAAGCACACAGTGACCCAGACAAACCACACTTGTTTCTCGCCCCCCCTTCCCCTCCTTCTAAAGGCTTTAAAAATGTGCTCTATCAAGCATTTACTTGTGGTGCAGATAAGATTTATCTAACAAGACTGGGCTAAAATTAAAAAAGAAAGATGAAATAGCACAAGTGGTGCTAATATGTGTTTTGAAGCGTACCAATCGGGCTAGTGCAATGTCACAGCCCTGGGCTACATTTGCAAGTGGTCGAGCATCTCCTTTTTAAAAGGTTAACCTACAAAGAGCACACAAGCCCCTCTCTATGAATATGGGCAAACACCCAGGGAGCTCCACAACAATAAGAAAATAATGACATCAACCTGACCATGCTTAAGTACATAACATGCTGAAGGTTCACGGTTGTGTGGCCTGGAACAATAAAGGAAAAATAAAGAAGCCTGCTTGGTAGGCCCCAGCTGTTATTAGCCATGCTGTGAGATCAAGGGAAGGTATGATATGGGCTGCCATTTCAATTGAGACCAGGTTAATCTCTCAATTTGTGGAAAAGAAAAACTAAAAAAAAATATAAAAATAGGGCGGGCAGGAGAGAAAGCAGTCTTCACTCCACTGTGCTACATATGGGACAAATAACAATATCCCTATTTACATAATCTGTCTTTAACCCTTTCCTAATAGCGACTTAATTTCCTAAGAGTCACAAACTGCAGATTTAATTTCCCTGCCCACCAAAATGAAATATCAAACCTTCATTAACTGTTTCTCATTGGTGTGGCCACCGTTTGTGGCTGACATCAAACGCTGCCGACACTTACCCAGGAGGGACCTCTGGCTGCTCTGGGGGATCAGAAATGGGCATAAGGAGCTATGGGAGCCACTGTTTTTCTGTCATTAATCTACTTCTAGGACTAGGCAAACCATTTAAAATCTGTGCCACCATTTTACAGGCACAAAATATGGGGAACAGCACCAAGCACTTTCACCAATACTCTCAATTTTTATGATGTATTTCTTGAGTGAACTACTTTGTAGGTGAAAAAATAGTCGGATTTTGTGTGACGGTGTTGTGTGGAGGCAATGTGGTGTTTAGCTAGTTTTGATGCTCAAGAGTCTGTACTGATGAGAGCGGAGAGGGAAGTCCAGGCTCCTCTGAGATCACCCACAAGCCTCCCTCGGGCTCCAGGTCGAGGTGGGATTTCCAGCAGGTCTGTTCTGGAAAGCTGCATTCCTGCCAACTTGGAAAACTGAAATGGTATATCTTCAAGGGTATAATTTATGAAATAATAGCCTAGAGGTAGTGAATTTTATTATGCATGCTTTATTTGTAGTTTATTATGTGTAAGTTGGTATGTATGCACAGCCTGTGAGGCTCCCTCGTGGAGATGTTTAACTTCTCCTGACTGCTGTCCTCCACATCAGCCCTCTGGAATAAGGGGAGATTACTCCTTCCCCAAGAGCATCTGAGCATGATCACAGAAGACGAGGTAGGGGAAAAGGGACCCTGCAGGAAGGGCTAAGGCTGAGATGTGGCTGAGGACAGGGAATAGAGAGGACTCGGAGGCAGCGAAAGCACAGGGCTTCGTGGGGAGCCAGGGGATGACGTTCAACTTGTCAAAATTTGGAAAGTCACTGAGCTGCTGATCTGAGATCAAGCCTGAGGGGAAGGACCCACCTTGTAAGGACACAAGAGGCAGGGAGAGAATTTTGCTGAGTTTTTCATTCCTTTTTCTGCATCCTGGAATTTTTCTGAGGTTTCTTTCATTTGAAAAAGTTCATTGCTATTATGTCTGGTTTAACAAAAACTATCTCTGGAGTTTAAAAAGATAGAGCCGTGCTCTTGGTGTGCTCCCTTTAAAGAAAAAGAAGCAGAGTCTCCTCAAAGCTCTGCTGACTCAGCATCACAAGTACTAAGACTGATTAAAAAACAGTGTGGTGGTTTTGTTTTTTTTTTTTTTTTTTCTCCAGGTACCACAATGTTTTGAATGAGTAAAAGTATCTGTATCAAACTGGGGGCAAATAAGAAGCCTGCAGCAGGACAAAAAACAATGTCCCTAAAAATCCAGGTGAGCGCTACAAAATATCCACCACATGAACACTTTGTGCTGAGTTACTCCAGTATCCTTTACCATTGTCAAGAGGTTGATCCAGCAGTACCAGGTGTATTTATTATCTGTTCTCGCTCTAGTCTTTCCTTTCAGCTGTGCTCCTGCCTCAGGTTCCTAACACTTTCTATATTAACATTGCATTGTCAGTTCATGAATTAATTACTTTTAACTATTTTAACAACAACAACAAAGTGTTTTCCCTCTATATCCAGATTAATTTTTGTTGAAAAATTTAAATAAAATGGTGCTTAGATAATGAGAGTAAGACAAAGTTTTGTTGACACGTAGAACCTCCTTTAGACATATTATTGTAGATTTTATTGTGATAGGGATTTTATGAAGAAAGTACTACATGACTGATACTTAAAAATTAGCCTGTGTCCTTCACAGCCATAGGGAGATGCCACCCACAATTTTGACACTCTGTAAATCCCACTCCATTGATATTTTTTCATATAACCATGCACATGTGTGTATATATACACTAAATAGAGATATGTCAGGATAGTTACTAGAGATGCTTGTAAGGAAGATATAAATATAAAAGATAACTAAGAAGAGATCCCAAGAAAATCTTGAAGTTTATACCACTTCTGTTTTCTAAATCAAGTTATAAAGTTAGTTCAGGAAAGGAAATACTGTACTCCAGCAGAGCATTTACTTAGGAATGGCAATGGTGGAAGCACTAATCTTCGAATCCTGGAAATAAACTTACCAACACAAATGTGCCCGTTGAACAAGGAAGGGATATCAAAACTGGTTCCATAAGATACATGGACAGGGTTAGTTTTACATTATTAGTGTAACCATTATGCTTAGATTGTTTCTTTTTTGAAGACTATGTATTTTGAGAAAATCCTATTGGTAATATGAAGTAAAAATTGTTGCAGAGAAGGCACTATGTTGATAGACTTGTAAAATACCTTGCATTTTCTAACCCTAGTAATATATATTTTTTACTAATGGCCTTCTGTTACAAGCTGGAGATGGGCAGCATTTGCTTGAAATGTTAATGGTGACCAGTTCTTCTGCATGAAAGTTTTTGGTGGAGATTCTTTAGAACATTGATTTTGCCTGATGTCAGGGACTATATTAGAACCTAGAAATCTTTGTACTATTTTCATAGAGAAGTTCCCCTTTGTGTATTTTTTCTGCTGTACTAAATATTTTTGTAGCTAATACCTAAATACAAAGGACTTGAAAGCAACTGTTTGGTTCCATTTGTTTTTCAGTATGAGATTAATTCATTAAAAACTTATTCCTGAAACAGGGAGGCCAAAGTGGTCAAACATGGGAGATGATTGGTTAAAAAGAAAATCCTCTCCTTAGGCTTGAGTGCTCCTTTTTTCAGAACAATTCAGCCCATGTACATGTCCTTCTCTAGTAAATATATTTCACTTTTCTGTGGGCTCATTAGCTCGCTTCTTCACTGAATTGACACAACCAACTTAATCTTTGCCAGATTCATGCAGCAACTTGAGGAAAAAGTGTGCTTATATCCATTGGGCTCTACATGGTCTGTGGCTGCTTCCCCTCCAGTTCCAGTGCCCATTTTCTCTGTTCTTCAGTACTTTAAATTCAGCACTTTCAGTTTACAAGGAAACAATTCCAGATGCAGAGTCTCAATTTTCATTACCTATGTCGTCAGCAGTGAACATTGTGGAGTTCTAGTGCTTGAATGAGTCCTATGCTTTACCTGTAATGTAGGAGAAATAGCATTATCGGGGATATTGCATCCTAGTTAACCATGATATTCTTACACAGATAAAAGTAAATCTATAACCTACTGCTTTCCTACTCACTAACTCTTGTAGCATCCCCAGCAGAGTGTCTTGCATGTGCTGTCACAGAAACATATGGCCTGGCTTCCTCTACCTTTGTAATGTAAGGAGTAGAGTTCGGGACCTTTGTTATAAATTCACGCACAGAGAATCATTAGAAAACATTTCTTTTGTTTCGTTGGCAAATAGTTGCCATCACACACTAAATCGTATCTTATTTTATTTGCACAGCATTTAACAGCAGCGCAGCCAGCTGTTAAATAACAACAGAGTTACATCAAATGGCTTGGCAGTTCGGCTGGGAGAAGCATTCAAAAGTTCAGATACTTATCTGGAACCCTCCCAAACTGCTAGTTTAGAAACTGAACTAAAAAACCATCACGGAAAAAAGCTGCTTTGTAGAGCAATCAATATTTTTCTTCTGTTTTGTAAGGTACCCTGAGGTATAGATGGTTGGTTACCTGCAAATAATTATTTAATGTGTTGTTTACTCAAAGGTACATATGAAGCTAAGAATTCGACTTGCTGGCTTTTGATACTAAGGTGGTTTGTGTTTCCTGTTCCCGTTACAATCAGAAACACCAAGGGGAAAATAATCGGCCAAGCGGCCTTTAAAAAATCTATCAGAAACTAAAAAAACCCCATATCTTATTGCTTCTTAACAGTTTCTTAAATTTGTTCTGACATAGTAAATAAATTTTTGTACCTTTTATGATACTGAGCTCCTCATGTATGCAAATACATGATTTGAAAGGACAGTAAACTGAAAGGAGAAGAGAGCAAATCATATTTTGGCAAGTGTTGTGTTTTATTGACAGCAGCTAACAGGCTTTTGTCTCTCATTTCTGTACCTATGAGGCGTTTAGGCATTGGAAAACTAAAGGTGTGGCTTTTCTGAACTTATGAAAACTAAAGTTCTATCAGTAGAACACCCCAAATACTTCCTCGCTGCTGAAATCCATTGCCTTCAGATAGCTATTGTCCAGTCCCTGTGTTCAGAACAGAATGCAGTCCTACCACATGCAGACTCTGTGGTCTTTGGTCTGCAGTTTCTCAAGAGGAGGTTATGTTCTCCAGCAATACTAGTACCACATTGAATTGCTCAGCCTATGGCTTTTCAGGGCAACTTCTGCTGGTGCGAAGTTTCAATCTAAAACACCCTGTTTATATATAATGTCACTTAATTTGTCCCCAGAATAAATGATACAGTTCTCACTTCCCTGAAGGAAAGATGATTATTGCAGAGGTGAGAATATGGTGATCATTCCCCCCCTCCCCTTTCCCCGGTTTCTCTTTGGACGTTATGTAAAAATAAGATACCGTTGGTGCTCTGGACAAGTGCGAGACCACCAGCTAATTTTGCATAGCCCACTGAACAGTTAGATGGGAATTGCTCTTCAGGGTGTTCTCTTTGACAATAAACAGAAGCCTCGAGTCTGTCTTTGGCTGCAGTTCAAAAAAAATTACTAAGGAATCCTACACACTTATGTATACGAACACAAGCAACTGCACATTCCCGTACAGTACGCTTGCAACCGCAGTTATTAACATTTTAAAATGAGTAAATGCAAATAAAACGTCTGAGTAATACATGTTATGTTAAGATCAGCTATATGAAAAGCAAAAGGATTAAAAGTTAATTTCATCCTTTTTAATTCAAGGGACATATAAATGGCATTCTGGGTAGAGTCAACTCCTCTTTTATCAGTCCTTTGATGCTGCTTTCTCACTGATTCAGTTGTTCAAATGCTACCTACATAATAAAATCCTGAGTTAATTTACTAAGATTTTACACCAGTGCAAATGAAAGAAGGGAAAGTGCTAAACAAGGCAATTAGCACTCTGTTTAGTGCACTCCCAAAATAAATGTAGGCAATTTACAATTTGGCAAATGGCACTCTATCCGGATCCAAGTCATTTCAGCCTAAGGGGTTGGTGCAGTTCATTAGGGGTGAAGGGAAAGGGTCTTTGTTTTGCTTTGCTTTTTAACTATATGTATATATATACACACACACAAATACACACGTTGCTATTAAGGTCCAACCCATTTTATAGTACAGCAACAGATGTGATTCCTCCTGGGGTTATTAGGATTTCTGGTGGAAAAATGTCAAGCTCTGTGCTCACACTGTCCACGTAAATGACCTCATTTATGGTGATAATGCTCTTTCCAAAGTGGGGGATTCCAAAATTGGCAACTCACTGATAACCTCCTTTGTGGCTTTCTTGCCATGATGGTTTTCTGTGTACTTACATGTTTATTATCACTGGAGCTGTTCAGATCAGATCCATGAACCTGGGAATGTCCTGAGTGAAATGATAAGATAAAGCACTCTGCAACTACAACTGACTCTCTTTTTAATTGACAGGAAGACTGCACTATGACTTCCATGTTTATTCTTGTAAGCTCCTTATTAATGCAAAAATAATAGCTGTTATTAATGCAGAATCACAGCCAGCATTAATATTTAAGATGTAAGAATGAAGGAGGTTAAATACGTGTTTATATTAGTTTTAAACAAAGGGCTTTGCACAACAGTTAAGGCAAGTAATGATGACCATGTTCATAGAGAGTGCATGCGGTGGGAAATACCCACTATGTTCTGGGGTTTAAATACATGCTTTTAGTGGGATAAAGGTCTTTGATTAGTCTCATGTGTTGTCTCTCTGAATCGCTACTGCTTCTTGCAAAAGAGAATACAGATTAAGATTCTAAACAAAATACGTAATATCCTATGATATTAGCACTGATTTCTTTTTTGTTTATTCACTCTGTAGAGCTCTCTTATATGATAGATCATAAGGTAAAAGCATTCTTTTGTGCCCTCTAGCTGCTGGTTGCACAAATGAAAGAAAGAGGGAGAAAACAACCCTGTGATTATTAAATTCTCCTCATCTTTAGGGTTAAGTACCCAGGCTAATAAAGATCTCTCATGAGGATAAAGTTTCTTTCTTGGCAATGTCACATCCATTTAAGTAAAAATCATTTGGATGCTTTCAGATATTCAAGCTGTTACCTTTACATAAAGCATCCACACCAATTCTTTGTATTGTTTTTACCCTCTGAGAAAGCCTGACATTGCAGTTCTTGGTTAAGCAAACCTCCCACTGAGGGTAGGCTGTGGGATTGGGCCCTTTTGTGCTATAGAAACCTCTGTTTCACAAAAGGGAACAAAAAATACTTGCACGTTCATGTAGAAATGCAAGAACTATTTCATATCATTAAACATGCTATTTCAGACTGTGACAATTCATCCTGATCTTGTACTGAGCCATCATTAAGTCCTTTGATTTCAGGCTTGGTTTTGTTAGCTTCACATTTGCTGCTGATCTTTGTGCTGTCATATCCCAAACTTTTGAATTCTTTTTGCTAGGTTATTCTACTAATGCATTTCTTAAGACAAATAAGTAACTTTCTGCATCGTTTCAGATTGTCAGTCATTACAGTTGCGGGTTTTTTTAAATTGTTCTCTGGATGTCCTCATCACCCAACACCTATTGCATATGCTTAAAGTCTTCAAAAAATATTTGGGCCAAAACTATTGAGTCCAAGGGTCTTTCTGGATTCTAGGGTTTGTGCAGATTTGGGTTTATGCAGGCTTAATTCATAGCAAAAAGCATCTAGTTTAGACAGGAAGAAGAACTTAATAACTTGTAGGCACAGTTAAGCATCGGCATGGATTGCCAAGGGAGGTACAGAGTCTCTGCTGCTGGAGGTTTACAACAAGAGGTCGGACAAACACGTCAGGAATAGTTCAGGCATCTGATCCTGCCTTGAGGCAGGTATGCAGTATAGATGATCTCTCTGAGTCTTTTTCAGCAAGGTATTTTTATGATTCAGTGCTCCTGCACTTTGCAGGTGAAACTGCGTGAAGGCTTGAATCGCATTGCCATGGGTAGAACCGTTCCTTCCCCTGAAGGCTGTGCCCACGTTTTGGAGACAGTGAATGATACTGATGCCCATCCCCTCCCACTCTGTGGAAGAGAAGGAGGTTTATCAGCCTCCAGGTGGTCTGTCAGCAGGCTGTTCTCATCAGCCCTAGGTTTAGTGTACCTCTTCACCCCTGCCCATGATCTATTTAGGTGGGCATTTTCCTTCTCAGAGTTGACCCTTACATAATACAAAGCAAAGCAGACTTTGCTGAACTGTATGTAATAAAATAACATTCACATCTGAATCTTAGTCACATCTCAGAAATGAAAAGGGAAAAGCCCTTTCTCTTGGCATCAAACATAAAATGCTATTTTTTGTTACGTCCTTGTTATTTCATCAGTCGAAGTCGTAGCGGAATACCTGTGATCTGTCTTTGTCTCCATGATACACATGCATCTTTTCTATTCCTGTTTACAGGCTAAATAACACTAGGAAAGGACCACATGAGATAAAAAGGAGGAACATAACTTCTGAAGAAACTGCTTTGCTCTGCTTCAGATTTTTCCCAATATTGTCAATTCTTTGTTTTGAATACATTTGTTTTCTGTTAAGGGAAGAAGAAATATACTCCAAGCCAGTCCTGTGTTACAGCTTCTTTACCTTTGTCTGCCTAACTCAGCTGGTATTTAATTGGTCAGCAATAGGAGGGAAGTCTCCTTTGAGGTAATGAATATTGACTGTTTATGTTGAAATGTCACTGTGAAAAGAAAGCCCAGCACCAAAGAGGCGGAACTCAGTGTGAGAGTTTCAGACACAAAGGAGACACCAGCAAAGCACAGGCATTGAAAAGCAAAGCAGCTGAAATTCAAAGAAAAGATGAAACAGAAATGGTCTACATGTGTGGGAATTTTAAGCTGTCAGTTGACAGGTGAAAAAGTCATTATTCCACCTGTTAGAACTAAGTGTAATTGCTTGTTTTTCCTAAAATAACACAGAGGCCATGACTCATAAATTTTTTAATTGAAAATTCATTTAAACTTACTCGCAAATACTTTACTTTTTCTTTCAAGGTAAGTGGATTAAACTCATTAGCCAATTTCTCTGCCTCAGAAGTACTGCATTTTCTGTGCTGTATTGGGTATTAGATAATCAACCACGTTTTTTCGTAAAGCAACTTGAACAGCAGCTTTAGAGCTGGACATGCAAGTTTATCATTCATGCTGTAGCATTCATTGATTGAGAATGAATAAAGGCTGTTCTCCAGGAAACAATCACAGCATCAATCCACAGCCTGAAAGTTTTCACTGTTGCATAAAAGCTGTTCTTTGTCTCCAGTTGCATAACAAGGAACTACAGTGCTTCTGTGAGGTTCTGACATATTTTAAGCCATTTCTTATCTAGATGGCGTGGAGAAGCCAACCAGCAAGATTGCTGGGCTCCATAATCGAGTTTTGATTCTGGCATTCACTGTTCTTTCACTTCTGTCTTTTTTTTTTATTTTTTTTTTTTGTGGTGACCTCCAGGGAACTCTGCTGAATAGTTTTTGCAAAGTTGACCCACTGCTGTGGAGTATAACCTTCAGTTGTTCCATTTTGTTCATCTGAGTCCTTTAGTATTAAGATTTTATACACAATGAATTTTTCATTTTTAATATAAACAGTGACTTCATTGTTTTGGGTAAAATTTTGTATGATATAGTTTAATCTATGTAGTGACTTCTGTCTAAGGATCTTAATGGATTTCAGTCAGAGATGGGGCTTATTGTATTTAGTCGTAGATATTGTTTTTTAAAACAGTCTTCTTTTTGTGTCCCGTCCTCTTTGATTTTTTATTCCATATTAGTAAATTCCACTAAACATCGTTGGGAAAGCAAGAGTAAATAAGGAAAAGCTCTTATAAATCAGTGTCTGCAACATTTATTGCAAACACATTCTGCTTTTTCTGTGAAAAAACTGCTTAAAAACTTAAATCAGACCATCTCTAATATACCTTCATATTAAAATAATAGTTTTTTTCAAGCAGACAGGAAGGGGGAACAGTGTATGAATGGTGCAAATATTCCTTCAAAAAATCTGAGCCTTTATTTTCAAATCTCCATTTTAGTTTTGGCACTTACAATATTCATGTGGTGTTTTTAAAATGTTCCCTGATTCAGATAAGCATTTGAATCCAGTAGGCTTTTGTTTTTTATTTTCTCTTGGTGAATCATTGAACAATTTCTGCATGAGCTTCAATCTGGGCCCATTCACACAATGTGTCCGTCTGAGACACGCTGCGACCGTGCAAAGGGTGGGCTGCTTTAAATAGAAGAGTATTGCCAGGACCTGGACCGTAAACAAAACATTATTAAATGAATTAAACACCTAAAAAAAAATCTGCAAATTTCGTTACCGGTGCCGTTTCTATGTGGTCAGCTTTGAAAAGGTAAGGCTTTCCACAGCTCCTCGGACTTCTCAGCGAGAGGACTGCCAGCTCCCATAAATGTTTGACGAGCTGGCAGAAGAGGCAGCCCTGCTCTCACTCACTAAGGGGACCCTGGATGTGTCTGGTGCTCCTGTGAGGGGGTTTGGCGGGGGGAGGCATTTCTCCCCCCTCCCCCCCCCAAAAAAAAGCTTCCAATGGCTTCAGGGAACTTTCTGTATGCCTGAAGGGCAAGCTGCTTTCCACTTGGACTGAAAAACAGCCCTCACATTACTTGAGCCTTCTAATTGGCTCTCCTGTGCATTAAAAATATAGATGTATATACTTGGGGAATAATCCCATATAGTGGCAAATACAAAGTCTTTTTACCATCTGAAATGTTGTAGATAGACACACAAATCGGAGAATTTTGTATTAATTCTCCAGTTTGGAGCAATGAATGGGCTACATGGACATCCAGTACCTTCCCTTTGCTGGTTATTCCTTTTTTAAAACAAAGCAAACCCATATGCTTACATGTTTATTTTCTGCTTTTTCAAAACGTTTGAACTTTTCATGATTAAGGTCCTCAAAATGCTGACCTGACCAGCAAAGGTTTATTTCATACCTTGCTGGGTGATTCCAAAATACTTAAGGTTTAGACTTCTATTACTTTGTTGTGATTGTGTGTTTCTACACAAATAGGAGATAACATCTTTAGTCACAATTCCGTGTTATGCTTGAACTCTAACCTGTGACATTCACCTAGCTCGATCTAACAAGCTTTGTGCTCCCTGTCCAGATGAAGAGTGATACTTCTTCATTAGCAAGATCAGTTTCACCTTTAAAAACCCTTTGCTTCCCGTTTGCATTAAGCCAGATTGAGACGTCTTGGGTCATGATGACATTTCGGGAGGATTCAGAAGCAAAAGAGGAAGTCATTACATCTGCAGTTCACCTGCAAAGAAGATGTCATTAAAAGAGGAAGCAAAATGAACCCCTGTCAACTTGTTAGGGCCCAAAAGGTAATTCCACCATCATATTTGGAGCAGAATATGATACAGAATCCTATTATTACTGACACCAGATAACTTGCTGGTGTAAAAGGTTCTCTTTTTCCAGAAAAGTTCAGGTGATACTAAATTTATTAATGTGTCAGTTTGAGGAGATGTGATGTCATTTCTGTTGTCTGCAGGGATGAAAACTGGAGTGTCCTTGCTCCTGTCAACACACCATCATCTTAATTTCTTTTACTGTGCACCTCATTGCCATCTGCGGAGGGGAGAGCAAGGGATGAGGGTGAAGTGTCAGGGGAGATGCCTTTTTAAAAAGAACTACTAATATTTGACATTTATCATTTTAACCTGCCTTTTTCCCAAAACACAAATTTATTACACCATTTCTGGTGGATGCTGGGCCTGATCCTGCCAGGATCTTACTTGTAGGAGTTGAAGCTTTACCTGCTCATGTGGATTTACAGAATCAGGATGTTGGTTTTTTCTAATACTCACTCTTCAATTCAGAAATTCTGCAGATTATTTTCTTTCTTACTTTATATAAAGTTGAGCAACTGCATTCCACTCCAGTGCAATTGGAAAGCCAGTTGAAACAGTGAGACTATAAAGGTGTGGGATAGAGCTATGCAGAAATACCGATAGAATCACATCTCAGGTTACTAATTTAGAGTGGGTAAAAGTCTGAGTCACTTACATTATTTCAAATAACGTGGCTTTATTCTGAAACTAAACCTGGTATCTTCTTGAAAGATCCTGGTTGTAGAAATAAGGTAATATGTTTGTCTGTTTTTAACAAATATATGAATCACTTTTTGGTTTTATTGCATAAGAATACTTTCCTCCTTAAGCATTTTCTCTACCTTCTTTATCTGGAGATAGAGAACAGCTGAAGAAAGTAATCTGAACATTTTTAATGAAGATGGTGTTACTAAAAGGGAACATTTTCCAGGTGAAAACCATTTTATCTTGCCCACTGAATGCAATCTAGAGGTTTTGTATGAACGTTGTAGTAACAGGAAATATTTTCTTTCAGTTCCAAGGTGTCACATGCTGATTCTGTGCAACACATTTCAATATGGGTATTACAACAGCTCATCTGATACTGATCTTAATGGATTTTTGAACTGCTAATATTTCAGATTTGAACTGCGTGTACTTCAGTTGATGATCTGAGCATTCCACAAATACCAGAGCTAGCATGTTTACTGCCCTGCAGTTGATTGATATCTCCTAATGAAGAAAGCACCTGGAAAAATGATAAAGGAAAGTTACTAATTGGTTTAACTTAGGTCAGCCACTTCATATTTCATAAATGAGGAAACTTTTAAGGAATTGCTGCTGGAAGCCATCTGCTAACTAAATAAAAATGAATTATAATCATCAGGTTCCCCATGCCGTTTACAGAAAGTATCATCAGAAAAAAAAATACAGCTGCTTGCTTCGAAGTAAGAGCAAAGTAGGAGCTCAGATTCGAAGTCCCCAGTAACCATCTATTATAAAGTGTATTATAAATTGTGTATTATAAAGTGTTAATCAGTTTGGTATACACAAACCTGTCAGCAGTTCTGGATCCCTTCACTATATATCAGAGAGACTACTTGTGGTCACTTTTAAGAGCTGCCAGTAGAATTTACAATAGCAAATTATGATTTATTATTCCTTCCAGGACGTCTGATGTTTCTGTTCCCAATTCCGTTTCCCTCCCCATCATCCTTTTTCCAGCTAAGACTGTATCAGGCTGGGAAATGTCCAGGATGTGTGTATTTCTCTTGTATTGTGCATATTTTTGCAAGTCATTAAACCTTTGTTTCTTGTCTTTTCTAACCTTCTTAGTAACCTATCTAAACAACTCTCAAAGGAAAACGAGTCAATCAGGAAAGAGACAGCCCTGGTGCCAAAGCGAAAAAAAAACAAACCAACAACAAACCAACCCATAGGAAAAGAAATAAAATTTAAAAAGGAAAAATCTTTCACATTAGGAAGACAAGTACAACTTTGGACCTTGCTCCTTTAAAGACATACACTATGTTTTAATTTATTTCTGCTGCCTGTACAATTATATTGAATTTAAAAGGCAACTCATGTGCATAAAATTAGGCACATTGAAGAATGTGGGAGTATTTCAAGCTACATTTTAATATGAAGAACACTACACAAGAGTAATAGTGTAAGGTTCTTCTTCGTTTGTAAGTACAAAATAAAGATCTGCAGAAAAACTATATGCTGTTTTGGAGAAGTAAATGCCAGAAACCACATCTTTCTATAATAAGGGCCCATCCTGTTTACCATGTTGGCATGGCACTCCTAAGAAAATAATTTCCCTCACCAGAAAGGCATATTTTCTTCCCATGTTAGTAGTACTCTGCTTGGATGTCTTACGTGCAGCCGGCATAATTTACTCTGGACCATTTAGAGCAACTCCGTTTAAGCAACGCTGGGTATTTTGTCAGGGTGACAAAGGGGAATTACATTGCACCCATATATGGCAGACAATGCATGGACAACATGTAATATTCTCTGTGGGTAAAGTTCACTTCTGGGCAGAAAGCCAACAAAAGGCTCATGCACCACTTAAGTCCCACTTAAACCCTATTTTGAAGGCTTAATAGTACATAGGCCATGTTCTGGCCTCTTGCCCAGGAGTGAATTTTACCATGTTAGCATCCCCTCTCTCTGCATGCAAAGGGGACAAAAGGGTGAAGCTTTTGTGCTGGGCAGTGAACTGATTTTCTGGAAGACAACACCGGCCTCTTCTACTCTAAAGAAAGCAACAAATCCATAGAACAACATCTATCCTGATTTATGTCTAATCCACCTTCCCTGATGTACCGAGAGGTTAGGTTGTGCCCACAGTTCTGTCCTACAGAGCCGGGAATCCATCTAATGATTGACACTGAGCTGGTACTGAGATTTTTCTGTGTGGTTGTCCTGCACCGTTAAAGGTCTTCAGCCATCTTTTTCCAAGCTTGGATTCATTTAACCTCTGTGGTGACCATTAAGAAAATTTCAAAATGTAATTTCAAAGATTTCTGAGATCACTGCAATTGTCTAGCCTGTGATCTAGAGGGGAAATGATAAAATGTTTTCTTAGAACTCCATGCCTGTAAAGGTATGAGTTTCCCATTTCAAGAGCTTGCTGTACTCCACTGTGTCCAAATGACTATTCCACTGAATAGTGTGAGACGACCATTGCCACAATTTCCTCTGGTTTTCACATTACTTCATGTTTAAATGTACAGTGTTACAAAATGTAGTAAACTATTCCTAGAAAATGATTCATGATTAGCGTTAGCAGCTTCCAGTACTTTGTATTTTGACCTTGTACAGCTCTCTGCAAGACTGAGGGCTAAAAACACTATTTGCTTGCAGGCAGTTATAAACCCAACCCCTGAAGTACAAGACTTTGTGTTAAAGATGGGCATGGTCAGTCTCTTTTACAACTTAGGCTTCATGTATATTATTCCCCTCTCAATTAACGAAAACTCAACATGCAGAAGTATTACATGGTATGGCTTTCTGTGAATCCATTCTGTGAATGGTTTCCCACCCATACTGATTAAGTAGACTGGAAATCTTATTTCCTGATCAGATTTTTTTTTTTTAAGTGCATTTCCTTCCTAATTAGCAACCGGAACGCGGAACACAGTAAGTATACAGATCCCTTTAATAATTATTTTATCTTTATTTTTAAAACAGAATGCTTCAATGACTTACTTAGAATATCTTTTAGAGAACATTTAAAAGACAGAAGCTCATGCCTATTAAGAACAGAACTCCTCTCTGAAAACTGACTTTGTGTCACCAAAACACTCACAAGGTTCTAAAAATATTTTGACACATTTTACTTTCTAATCGTTCTAGAAGGATCTTTTTTGTACATATCCTTATTGTGTCTTCATTTCCAGAATTGTTTTCAATTAAAAAAAAAGACTGTTTTGTTACAATGGATGATTTCAACCCACAAAATATCCTATTGTGCTCGCTATGAAAACAAACAGGTGCACTCAGCAGCGTGCACGGTATGCAGTGCGATCAAGCAAGCACTTTGTGGAAAGATTTAAGCTCATCTGAACGATGCGAGTTCAAGTAATAAGATTGAAGCCAAGTGTTCTAGACGAAGGGCCCAGTCCTAAGGGGCTCTGGATGGAGCTTCTTGATCTTTGTGGGAATTGTGGGCGCTTTAGACCATAGAAAATATGACAGCCCCTGTCAGGATTGGTTTCTCGGTGTGAAATACCTATGAATTTTAATCAATAAGAGCTACTTTTCTATTGAAACACCACACTCTCTCCTGCCCCTGTAAGAAAAACTCTTTCTGCTCAGACCTTTGCAGAGATTTCATAAGATAGGAAGGCATGGAAACTAAAATCTGCTAAAAGTCAAGAAAAGATGACTAGAAGCTAATGAAAGATACCTGTGACGTTTCAGGATGTCTCTGTTTCCTATGTGGTTGGCCTTTATGGATGATGTAATTAATTTTTTATTTCCTGGCTAGCCAAGGTACCTAGTATGAAATTTTCATGGAGAAAACACACTTAACAGCAATTACGTGCCATTCCTTCCTATAGTCTCGGTGTTGTGAGGGTAGGGAAAACAAGAGGACAGTGGTATAGTACAGTTTTCCTCACTAAAAGGCAAAGCAACCTGTCCTTTACTGACAGTGTTGTGTGGCCGTCTATGAATATTTCATTAATGCTGGGCTGGGGCCACTGATTCAGTTCAGACTCCCAATTAGCACTCTGCACCTAACTGTCTGTTGTTATCTCTTTTTACTCTGCTGTGATGTCTTCATTTATCTCAAGTGGATGGTTCCTTTATGCCTCACCCTTCCTACCCTTTCATGATACTTTGATTCCTCTAAGTTCTTACGTCCTCATCCTGCAATGGAAGGAGCTGCTGCCAGGAGTCCCTGGGAACTCTCTGGGGTAGGAGTTCATTGTCTTTGTCTCGTCTCATGGACAACCTCATCATAATAGCAGTAAACATTTTCCTAACCTGGTGCAAGTAATGTTACTTCTCATATTTGCCAAATACCCTGGTTTCTCAAATGGCTGAGAAATCCCTCCATCAGCTATATCTCCTGTATATGAACAGTCACTACATACTGTTCTGCCTCTGATGCAGATTGCAGTCACTTCTAGACAAACTAGGATCTTTATCTGTTCTGAAGGGTGCTACACAAGTCTGTAGCACAATTTGTATTAACAATATGAACTAATTCTGGTCACACGCAGTCTAGAAGATCCTGGACACAGCAAAACATGACTCTCCAGGGTCTGGACATGTGGGATGCCCCAAAAGTTGTTGTGGTGTATGGTGGTACTAAGCAGCTTCACATATTTTTGATCCAAAATTATTTGAAACTCTGAACTAGGCTGGATTGTTTTGTTCTAAGTTACTATTTGAATTTCTGCAACTCAGGATTGATTCAGCAAGTACCAATCTCCTTCCCCTCAAAGTGGTGTTTGAGAGTGGAAGAAAAGAAGCACTTTCCAAGGTGAAGCTCTTAAGTAAACAGTATTGTTTTTCCCAGTTGGCAATTACAGGTTTGTGATCCCATCCTTCTACATGGGAAAACACTTGACTGTCAAAACACAGTTATTGACTCAAAGAAGGAGAAAGCATGTCAGCCTCTGATAGGTAGATGACTACTCATTATGGATGATCATTATAAAATTTTGACTGCACAGACATGGATAGGTACAGGTTTTGGGGAACAGGGGATGGTTCGGTTTTGTTTCTACTTGCGTTAATGTCCAATTCTATTACCTGAGAAAATTTATATTGTAAAAAATATATTTATATGTATTTAGACCCTACCACAAGTATGTGCATATTGTGTCTGAAGGGTCTTTATTTATCTACTATCTTGTTACGGAATGAAATGAATCTCTATTAGAGGGGAGAGTGAAGAAAAGTTTTTTTTGTTCCCTTGGAGAGCACATTAACAGTTGTAATCTTTATTAGATAAATTTAATCTCATAGACATTTTGTGGATAATTCTCCATGGGCTGGTTCCTTCTGGGTCCTTGCTTTTATTTCCAGTAGTCGAAGTATTAATAGGGTTAAAGGTGCCGGCATGGTGAATTTATGGTCGACATCTCACAGTCCGTTAAAGCAAGATCACTAATGGGTGACCTTGAGGTTCGACTGTTCCAGACTCAGGAAGATCAAGTCTCAGACCCCTCCTGCAAGTGCTCTGACCTCTCCATTCTTCCCCTCTATGGCCTAACCTTTAACTCACTGATCTTTGACCAAATTATTAAGCAAACACCTGCTTAGGTCTCTGACCAAGGACTGTAGACCAGGAGAGCTACCATAATTTCATGTGAATTAGCTTTAATAATAACAATACTAGCCTAAGGAGAAAATCAGAGGGTAGCTTTACAGTAAATAATTGTGCTGCTACAGAGCACATACAGAACAGACCCTTCAACAGCTCTTACCTACAGTAAATCAATGCTAATCTATTTGACTGTGATAATAACGGCTCGTCAGCAGATATAGTTTCTTTTTTTGACTTGCCTAGGACAATGACTAGGTAAAATTTATTTCCTATTACTAAAGCAAGACAAAGACTAAAATTAATCCTTTGATGCCAGGGATTTCCCGTTGGTAATAATGCACAAACTGCATTAGTGTTCAACACAGTTGCTAAGAGTAACTGGAACAGAAAAAAATATGGCTGAAAAATATCTGATGATGTCAGATATTAAGTCTGCATAATGTTAATCTGAAATACAAATGGACAGAATAATCTGAATTTCCCCTGGTTTCCTTGGATTGGCTGTTCCTTTTTCAGCTCTTCAGGTGTGATTTTATAAATCTGCATCATCCGAGGTGAGCTCAAACCTGAGTAGTTCTAGCGTATGGATTCTTCCCAACCAAATTGACTGTGCGTTTTTTTTTAAAGGCTTTAATCACAAGAAGTAATGGAATCTGAATTATTATACAATAATAGCAGACCTGTAACAGACCAGCATAATTTACTGAACAGAGATTTTTTTCAGTTTAAGTGAACATGATTATGAACGCGTGCTTACTCGGAGCTGGCTTTCTCTGCCAGCTCACAACTAGTGCATGCATGAGCCTCGTGCCTGTCCATGGAGGTGATCTGCGGGGCTAAGCCAGGCATTCGCAAATGTAAGTGTAATGGTCCTGTGCAGAGTCCATCTTTCACCTCTCGGCTCTAAAGGGAATTACACAGGTAGTTTATTGTTGTAGGGGGTGGACTTAACCTTTAGTGCTAATAGGAGAGGAAAATGAGATAAATTGCATGAGATTTGTTTACAATATTAAGAGCAATTGAAGCGAGACTGTTGGAGATAGTGGATACTATCTCATAAAAGCCTTTGAAAGATGTATAACTCCAAATATATGAATTACTTATGTGTTACCCATTTTGAAAGTCAAGTAGTTTTAGTACCCATCTAAAGCCCACTAGAGTTAGAGGGTTTTTATTGACTGCCAGGATGTTGTATGAAGTCTGTGTTTCCCCACGTATACAGAATGACTACTGAAAAATTCCCCCCCTATTAATTTTGAATATCCACTTACATGGTTTTTTAACCATCTGAAGAAGTTAAAATATCACTGGTCTAAGTAATACTTTCAAAATTAAATGGTAACTGCATTTATTTTCTGTTCACTTGAACGACTCTCTGCATTGCCCTGTGCTCTTTTGATCTGTTTTCCAGGATATTCGTTGTCCTTCCTGAAGACGTATGATTATATTTTCATTAGCAGAATAAAATCTAGCTAACAATATTGTGAATGAAATTAAAGGCAACTTAATATAAACCCATCTGCTGCCTGTAAAACAGTATTAAATGCTTGTTTGATCAATACGTAGTGTTTCCTGTGTACAGTGTTATTCAGATTGACTGTCCAAGTTTAAACTGATTTACATAGATTATTATTTTCCATTCCCTGACTAGATTAGTTGTAAGATTAAACCTGGTACCAGTGGCTAGATAATGTCATGTGGTACGTGCATGTATATACTTGAAAACATAGGTACTTTGCTTATATATAGGTATTTATACCCAGAGAGGTCTACAGAAGCTTTATGGGAGATCCAGAAAAGTGTTAGTCGGGTAAGTAGGAGTTTCTTTCATAAAATCTTTCTGGAGAAAAGAAATGGAATTACGTATGGTGAGGCATTGGTTTGAGAGGGGAGGTAAGTTAAAAGATAATCAATATGCAGTAAAAAGTTACAAAGTGAGGACTGTAAAGAGTAAATGCATTTTAAAGTTCTGTTTATTTGAATGCTCTTGCTTTTCACAGCCATTAATTAATGGAACACAAGCCCAAGGTCGAATTTTGCCCAGACTTACCCAAATGCAGAGTCACTGACTCATTTGCTGCCCTCAGCCATACCAGACACTTCCACAGATGATGAATTTATCCAGCTCATGAAAAGATACACCTAGTGGAGAGTTTGACTGGAAGCCCATTAGAATGGGTTGAAGGCTTTCCTTTGACTACGGTGAACTTGGAATCAAACCTTATGTTGTTCTACAACACAATATCCTAAAGGTATTTGTCTACACATCAGTCGGTACTATGATATACTGTATATTTGTAGTTTAGTAATATAAAACTGGTTTTGATAGTTTGGAAGAAAATTATATTAGCAATGTGTAAGATGGGTCAGATTTGGATTCTGGGTATGTTGACAGTTATACAAATATGAGAAAAATACTATTTTATTATTTTTCCATAAATGACAGAAATGCCTCTTTGTTTAGAAATAAAAGAGGCAATTTATTAATATAAAAATTAAAGAATCCATGTTAAAGTATGAGGTTATTACTAATTTTTAATGTAGATGTGGGCAAGTTTTACTGGTGTGTACTTTTGGTGTTTTGTTGATGACATCCTCCTGATACATAAAGTAGTTAAATTTATAAAACCAGAAAATTTGTGTGTGTGTGTTGGGGGACGTGTTAAATAAAAGTTTTCTTACAATAAGAAAGGAAAATAATTTTTTCCCCTTTGTTCATACCTGTTCCTACTGGGTAAAGGTGGCATTCTTTTAACTATAGGAGTGGAAAACATTTTAAATATAACATTATAAAACAAGGAAATGCAACATGATTTTATTTGAAGAACTACTTCATTATGTGTTTATTGGTAATTCAGTGGGAGAATTGCTTTAAAAACCACTGCAGGTAATGTCAAAAGGGAAGTAGGTGCTCTGGCATATGTAAGACTGGAAAAAGAGGGTATTCCTGAACAAGGAATGCACATCAGTCAAAGGCATCAATAAATAAAGCTCTTTTTCATATGTAAATGGGAATTTCTAAAGTAAAGAAGGTATTGTTTTATAAATAGTGAGATAATATTCTTGAAAAAGGTTACCAGTGATTACATAAGTTATCTCTTCCATAAAGAAATTTAGAGCTCATAGTTGCTCTTTTCATTAAAAAGGCTTTTCATCTAGTCTCATGCAGAAAGCCAAGCTCTGCATTTTAATTAGAGATAATAAATAATCATATCACTTAGGAAACTGAAACTATTAAACTCTTTTTTATATGCTGTATAGCTATAGATCTCTCTAAATATATAGGTCTAAACATTCAGGGTTTGAGTCACAGATCACATTAAAGGAGATAATATAATGTAACGTTTATATAAATATAAACAATATTCTGGGCGTTTTGACAGAGGGCAAAATACCTTTATATGCTTGCAGCAGAATAAAGAGTCTTAAGATCTGACCCACCTGGCCAAAATACTAAGTGGCCTCAGTAGAAATACAAATGAAGACAATAACACCACCTTACCACCCCCCTCCGACAAAATATTATTAAAGGACAGAAATATCAGACGACTATGGTTTAATGGGGAAGACATTCCCCTTGATGTTACCGAACTTTGGATGAAGCCCTGCCAGAGCGAGAGGATGGTATTGGTTTCAATGCAGCTACATCAGCTCTAAAGGCCCAATTGGAACCAGTTCTTTCATTTGAGCTTCTAAGCACAAATTCCTCTTTTTTTTTTTTTTTTGTCATCACACACAGGGGCATCGTCTCTGCATGAAATCAGTGCACCAGAGTCAAGGGCAGAAAAAAATGCAGAGACAGACTTCCCCAACTTATACACCCCACAGGGACCAGCTGACGTTGAAAAAGCAGAGAAGTGAGCCATTAAAGTACGGTTTGGGATTGACACTGACCTAGGCCTGCCATCCGGCATTGTCCTGCCATCTGCACAGACGTGAACTTTGCCTCTAAAATTTGGCTTCTCAATTAACATGTCCAGCTGGGGGGAGAATTCCGTCATTTGCCTAATATCATTATTGCCACTGCTCTGACATATTAATATTAAAAATATATGTGAACAGATCAAGGATTTGCCTAAGCACTTCTCTTTTTATTTCACATAATAGGCAGGAGGTGAAAGAAGACACAATATAATTTGAAAAGCATAACCCTGATTAGGCAGTGATTGGTACACAGCTAGAGCTTACATTTAAAAACATTTTCGTTATTAGCAGTGCCTTTCAAATACAATTCCTTTTTTTTTTTTTCCCCTGTTGTGCAAGTAGATGCAAGGTCGTGTGATGTTTTGAGGTTTCAGTAAACAGAAAATGAGTTATATCTTCCCAAGGTAGACATTTTAGGACGGTATTTTTACCAGCGGACATCCTTTTTTAATTGGTTTTGTGAAAGCTGGACACGGAGTTCAGTTGCGTTCTTATGGTATGGTGAAATCAGGGTCTTCTCTGGACCAGGATAGTGAATGAGACCTGAAATTGCAGGAGCTGGGTAGATTGGAGATTGACTAAATTTGTAAAGCTTGGCACGATGCAGCTCCTCCTATGCTTAAAGATGCTTTAAATGGATAACTAATAATTACATTATATTTATGTTCAGTCCCCATTGGAGAAAAGAACATGTTTTCCATAGCCTCTCCAACAGAATGCTTTATGCAACATTGTGCTGCCTTCAAAAAGTGCTTCTAACTTGGAGAAGTCACCTTGAAAATATCCATATTCTGCCTACTTCCGAGTCCTGGGTTGTTTTAAGCCTTGATCTTATAAACGTGTGTGTACTTGCCTACTTTTTATACCGCAGAGTAATCACATTGAACTCTCAATGACTTGTGAGTAAATCTAAATCTACCAATAACTGAACACATCTCTGTAAAATCCACAAGCTCCTTTGAAAATTACTCTCTTAACATGTTTGTAAAAAGTGGGAATTTTCAAAAACCTCTCAGTTTTTAATAAGCCCCCACACTACCCAATCCACACAGACACTTCTGAAAAACACACAAACTATTTCTTTTCCTACAATATGGAGTTTTTCGCAGGTATTTCTTCATGGCTCCTAAAGTCAAGGGTAATTCAATACTCTGGTATGGGGCCTTTTGGAGCTAGGTGAAACGGTGCGGATTTCCAGATGCTAATATGACTCTTTTCATTGAATTTAGTTATTCCTGGTCTTGTCTTAAATCAGTATCAGTGTAAAACATAGATGAGACTTCTAGTAACAGAAGGTTTTGAGGATTAAACAGTTTCTTTAAGTGTATCATATGAAAAAAGTCTTATCATAACAAAATAGAGCTGTGCTGTCCCTTGTTGAAATATGCTTGTCTCTGATTCTTAAATGAAAGAAATTCCACATCTTTATATTCTAGATGGAGTGGGGGAACCCAACTCATGGCAACTCCCCTGTCAGTTAACCCCGAAACAAGGGAATCGTTCCCACAGGTTTCCCATGCAGTGCGTTCATGGCACCGTAACTTCTCAGAGCACTTTTAATCCATCTAATGCAAAGCATAAAGAGCAACAGGGAAGAAAAAAAAAAAGGAAAGAACCCAACCAAACAAAACCAGAACAGCAGCAGGAAGGAAATGCCTTTAAGATACTGGCTGTAGGGAGTAGAAATTCAGTATCTCTGTTTCTCCAAACTGCAAGTTTTTGGAAGTTCCAAGTGCTGCTGAGCACATCAAGTCAGAAGCTGTGAGGAGATGAGAATGGCTGATAAACACGTGGCACATTCCCAACAAGGCAGTTTGTATCTCTGGGGTGTTTGTGTGCCCTTTTGTGACTTGGAATGTTATCAGTGTTTCAAGCTGCTTTTAAATCTTACTTTAAACACGTGGGGTTTGCTGTCTGTTGGATCTCCTCTGTAAATTTGTCCTGCTGGAGGAGTTGTTGGGTGGACCAGTGGTAAAATGACCAAGTAATCTGCTGCTGCTGGCAGGGAGGCTTCTCTGGGAGGTTGATACTGATTTTTTCAGAGATCTGTAGGCTGAGGATGTCCTCAGACACTCCCCTCATCCCCTCCGTGGTTTCTTTTCTTTTCTCAGTGAGAACAAATTTACCAGAAATGCTTGGAGCTTGGTTTTACAGCATTTGCAGCTCTTTTTTCCCTCCAGTGTTGTTTTTCTTTGGGAGGTAGATGATATCCCTCTGTTCCTGGGTTTATTTCCCCTTGTGAAAAATAAATCTGTTTTCAGAAAGGCTTCAAATACTTTCCTGTGAGCAATTCTGTCTTACGCCCCAAAGGCACTCTGAGCTGAGCTGATTTAAGGATTTTGAAAGAGGACACTGGAAATGTTGATATACAATAGAACTCTAAGGCGCCTTCTTAAGCATAGGCTAAAAATGGATTATGGCTCTTATTCTTTACTCACACTTCATCTTTCCAAATGGCCGATTATAATTTTCATCTGTTTATTTCAACATGATGTAGCGGGTGAGAAGAAGAAATGTTTATCCTGTTTCAGCTTCTGTTGCTTACAAAATGATTGCGATCACACCGTTAAGATCCATAGTCCAGGACTGATCCGGGAGCTGGTCTGGGTTCTGGTACCTGCGTTGACACATGCAGAGGGTGCAGACACGTCCTCAGAGGGTTTGAGCCATCAGTACATGCAACTGAAGCTGAGTAAGCCCAGGATCTGTAAAAGTTGCTCCATCTCTATATTAAAAATTAAGGCAAAATGACTGGATGTTTCAGGAAATGTTTTGTACGTTGCTGCCATTCCCATTTGCCATGTCAAAGGAGGAGCCTCAATAATTTTACTGACACAGGTGAATTGGGCCTAAAAATTATTAAAGAAGTCTCTAGGAAGACTGATTGCAGGTTGATACTTTGTCTTACTGCATACTTGGATGCTAGAACACAGAAATTTTTGGAACGTAAGTCACATCTTTAGGTTTATATAAGCTCTCCTTCCTAGTCACCAAAGCAATTCTTGGTGATTTTGGTTTGGTTTGGTTTTTGTCAGGTACTGAAAGGTAAGGCTGGGATTATAGACCTTGGCCGAGAATGCTGTAAATTCTGATTTTACAATATCCATTACAAAATGAGTTACTAATGTTTTTTGTAGATATTTATGCTAAACACTCTGGAATACTGTGGGATAAACAATATGATGAAAAGAAAACCCTGAAGACCCTCAGAATTAGTAAAAGTTACAAATGTTAAAAGTTCTACTGGAATCATCCCACGTGGATCCCCTCTGAAGTTGGTTCTTAGAGTTTCACCAAGGTGCTTTGATAACTCTGGTGTATATGAATGGTCTGCAGTTGCGGCAGGGAAGGTTTAGATATTAGGAAGAATGACTTTACTGAAGGAGTGGTCAGGCACTGGAACACCTTGCCCAGGGAGGTGGCTGAGT
The DNA here is from genome assembly GCA_013400555.1 of Jacana jacana. NCBI lineage: Eukaryota > Metazoa > Chordata > Aves > Charadriiformes > Jacanidae > Jacana > Jacana jacana. Next base: position 17,739 of record VZTM01010179.1, on the reverse strand, counting down.
CACCATCCCTGGAGGTATTTAAGAAATCTGTAGATGTGCCACTTCAGGGCATGCTCTAGTGGCCGAGATTGTAGGGGTTTTTTGTGTACGTATGGGAGGTATTTAAGAAATGCTCTAGTGGCCGAGATTGTAGGGGTTTTTTGTGTATGTATGGTTGGACTCGATGATCTCAGAGGTCTTTTCTAACCGTGATGATTCTGTGATTCAAAAACCAGGGTTGTTTTTTTTTTGGTGAAGAATCTTTTCTATTATCTGTTATAGCTTAGCAACAATTAACACATCTTCCCACTGTCACAGTCAGTACTTATTCAACTAAAGCTTTTGACAGATTCAAAGGCTGTAACTTCATATTTTTTCCTTCTTTAGCACATGAACTTCTCTGCCTTGTTTTTATTAAATGGAAATGCTACATAACCATTGCAAGGAGGCTCAGACTGAAACTGGACCAGAAACATTAAGTAGCTCAAATGAGAAATACAAACTAAAAAGCTGTCTGTCCATTTTGGAAACATGCATATAATGTGTATGTCACTTGAAATTCACATGCATTTGGGATCTGCAAAGAAAAGTAATATACAGCAATGATATCTTTGATCACCGAAAGAACTCAGAAACATAGGAACTGTGTCGAGTGTGGTTATCATCAACCCATTTTCTATTCCCAGTGCACAAATCATTTCATGCATTCTACAACCCAAGCCACGATGCTGGGCTTCAAAAGCAATTTCAGCAGCAAAATAAGGTGCTTTTCTTCAATTTTCAAGCCATTTGTACGAGGTTAGTGTTGTTTACCCACCTGGTACACTGATATTTACATACCCCTTTAAAGAAAATTGGTAGGTATGATTTATGGAGTACTGTAAGAGCACAATTTTCCATGTAGTGCACCTAATCTGAAAGGGCACTTGCAAAGGTCACTCTGGCCATACAAATACCAAGTCTTCTCTTTGGAATAAGTTAGGATATTCATTTTTCTTGGAAAATGTCAGCAGTACCCTACTCCAGGGGTTAGTTTATGCAGATAGATGCATAAGCCTTTAATCTTAAGGCAAAAATACTCTACACAAATGTAAGAGAAGTCCATCTATCACTGTTAAGACCTGTAATTTGTTTTTATTTAAATCCCAAGCCAGGGCAGCCTGGGCAACAAAATTGTTAACATGGTAGCTCACATCTGAGCCAAGATTAAAGTATATAAACATACATCTGCTTTCAACCTGGGTGAACAATACACCATGTCTTCTGAAAGCCATAATCTGGATTTCGAGCATCTTCAACATCTGTTCTTGTTGTGCTCCTGTGAAGTCTCAGAGTGCCTGACCCCAGCATGTTAAATTGTCCAATAAGTGCCCTGTGTATTTCCAGCATTTTTATCTCTCAATGAAGAACAGTGACAAATGTTTTTATAGTAAACACATCATAACTGAAAAAAAGATTAATTTCCCAACCCTGGACAAAAAGGACATAAACCTAAGAATTGCTTTAAATAATTCCAGTGCTATTTTTCATATAAAATATTGATTTTATTTATTTATTTATTTATTTTTATGTGGGGAATGCTTTATGGGTTTTTTTTCCCCCTTATAATGGCCCATCTTAATCATTACTGGAAGTTGTTATTGACAACAAGAAACGCTTCCATCTTGGTTGTTAATCATATCCACGTGGGAAGTTGTTTTTATAGATAGTTTTTCATGCCTTGTTTTAAATCATGTTGCAGAATATTTTATAATGAGGAGTCTCAGCTTTATTCGAGTTCTCTCGGTAGCAGAAACAAAGAATGCGATCTTAATGAGGTCTAGGAGATTTTTAAATGGAAATCATGTTGAAGTGCTTTTCAAAAGTGATGTCTCAAATGTCTAAACTAGGGAAACTAATGCATATTTTTTTTAGAAAATGTTGGTCAGTGCTACTGAAATTTGTCAAGGTCAACAGTATTTCATACTGCATAAGGATGATGGATATAGTTGGTGGATCCAAGTCTATTGCTATTGTCCTCCCACTTCTTTTTTTCTGCCTGTTAAAGCAAGGAAAGGGCGATGCGATATATAGTGCTTGCGCATCCTTATTTCACATGAGCTATCTTAAAAGAGATCTGGACATTGTGTAATTTATTACAATAGCAAAGCTCCGTGGTTCAAACAAGGTGAACCAATGAATTTGGAAGCTCCTCAGGACTTGATGCAACACAATAGTTTGTTTTGGAAGAATAATTCTCTTCTGTGCGGTGTAGAATGTGCAAAATAGGACTTGTAAATGAAACAATGCATGTTTTTGTTAGTTATCTTGGATTTTCTCCTATGTGCCTTTTACAACTTATTTCTAAAGCTAGAGCCATTTTGTCTGCAAGGTAACACGTAGGAAAACCTCAAAAAGTAATCAACCTGCAAGTCTAATCCTTCCAGGTTCTTAGTCCCCTTGGAAGGTATCATAGTGCCTTTAAGTCAAGTCAGCATAGACCTCCGTATGAACATTGCCATACTGATGCTGTTTAATGCTTCTCAGAATAAGGATTGACCAGTTAATAGACCGAACCACAGTACTGGCTGTGAAAATTGATCTCTATAAGACACGTTTAATTGCAAAGGACAAGAGGGGAATGTTTTTCTTTCTAGATTTGTGGATAATGTTGGGCTCATCTTTGCTTTGGTGCTTACTTTAACTGTGCACTGTTTCACTTAGGAGAGATGCACCCATGAAATGGAGATTAGCCACAGCACCCAAAGCTCAATAGCTCTGTTAGTTTATATTCACTAAGGTTAATTAATCTTGCAGGAGCTCAGCTGTTTCTACAGGGGACTGAACTATATAGTTGTATTGTAAGGAAAAAAGCGCACCCTATATGTCACAAGGTGTAGGCACAAGATAGAAACAGTTTGGGGACTGAGGTGCAGGTAGTCTTGTTACCATAACAAATACTAATTAAGAGTAAGTGTGAACCTGTGTGACATCTGTGTGAAAAGGACCCCACACTGTACTCAAAGCTAAGAGGGAACCAAAGAGCTGAAGTGGATGAAAATACCGGCTTAAAATCATTGTTTCATTTGAAATGT
>VZTM01010174.1:290-24597 GCA_013400555.1 Jacana jacana | reverse complement strand
GGAGACTGTTGTGATTATATGGTCCCCGGTCTGATCTCTCTACACATTGCTCCTATTTACTAGTGTACAGCATCTTCAAGTGGATGCATTTTATTTTTGTACCTCTGTAATAGGCTGGCTCTGTCTTACAGTATTCTGTCTCCTTCCTCTGCATTTGTGAGGAAAACTTCATTTAAAAATCAACTGTAGTTTATAGTCCTTAGGGTACATCATTTTGTATCTGACAGTACATCCCTATCCATGGACCATGCCTTCAGATTTTGTCACAGACCGAGTTTGATAGGCTTCAGGAGATGCTTTATGATGGTTACCATGAGATTTGACAAGAATCCACCAGGAAACAGCTCAATCTCTTTTCATTTTTCTCTCCCTCAGACATTGACTTGCATGCTTCTTATTAGTCAATTTTAATGCTAACATGCTTTAAAGATGACAACATCCTTTTGAGATGTAGTGGTTTAATTTAAAGAATTTAAGCAAGATTCATTTATCTTGGAACCTGTTGAGACCTTTAACGTATCATAATCAGATCAAGTGGAACAGTTTACAGGTTAATTCAGGTTACATTGATGGAGGACTAGATGGAAGAAACAGGAATGTTTCTGCACTGTTATGTGAATGTTCATTTTACTCAGCTAATGTTAAAATGGAAAACACTAATATATCTTTATAGTCAGTGTGTCCTGTTCTGTTCCCATTAGAAGATTAATTTTCCACATCAGTGGCTCTTACAAACTTTTTTGTTTTCACTAGAAACGCAGAAAAGGAAAAGAAACCATTTGAGCACCTTGACACACTGGAAGAAAATCCCTCCCTGCACACACAGATGCTACGGATACTGCTGCTGAAAGGAACAAAAGAATTCCTTCACCTCCTCTGCTGAATTGCAGAGCCATTCAGAAATGTGATTATCCGAGCAACAGTAACAAACAACTGAACTGACAGGAAAAAACCCCAAATAAATCAACTGACACTTGCATGTGAGGAGTCAGCATGAAAAAACTGGACCTTGAATATCTTATAGAGGGACAATGAAAAAGTTTCTACAGAAGAAGATTCAATTTTGAGAGAGTTTGTTTTTTTTTTCAGTACGAAGAAAAGAGAGAGCTGACTAGTTTGCACTTCATTTAGTATTTTAATTCCAAGCAAAGACAACTTCTATGTTTAAAAGCAGAAAAGATCAAAGAGAACATCCTCTTTCTGAGCCTCAAGTAGTCCTGATGGGACATGTCCCTCCACAGCATCTCCTGTGTCACTCCTGCAGCTGGTGAACAAAAGCCCTGGTAGTAGTAGTAGCTTCTAAATTGACTGTTCATATGAAAAAGTTTACCTTCTAATCTCCTACAAAACTCATACCAGCTTTAAGGGCTGTCCCACTGCACAGGTTTAATCTGTGCTGCTTTAACAATCTGCACGCGAAATGCATGAGGCTGTGAAGCATGACTGGATTTGCCCTTGGTTTTGATTTTGTAAGAGATCTGCCAATTAAGATCTGTTGCAACATAATGAAGTAGGCCGTTGGCAAATGTCTTCTATTGATCCCTGGGGCTCAGCAAAATAGAAATACAAAGAAATGAACAGAATACACTATACGGTCTCTTTGAATTTTGACTTGATATTTATTTCTTTAAGTGCTTATTTTTTTCTACATCTACTTTCAGTTGAGCCTGATTATATCAAGTATCTTCTTATGTCTGTCAGCTTGGACTATACTTATTCCTCTTCATGAACCTGAAATGCAATTGGGATAGATAGTAAACAACTGTTAAAAATGGAAGTGTTGAGGGGAGTTTAGAGTAAGTTCACAAGTAAATGACAAAAGTTTCTCTTCAACTAATGCTTCTGCTCCCTGGTGTTACCAGTTTGTATCTGAAATAGACCAGCACCAATCTATAGTCAACCTTTGGAATCTTACTTTGGCTAGCAACACAGGTTTCTTGTCCTTGTGCTAGAGAATAAATCTCTTTATAGCACATGACTTTTTTACAACCCTGTTTCAGTAGGTGGGGGGTCACGCTGAGTCACACGCGCTTCCCACAGTTTCCAGGAACATGAGTACTAGTAGCAGTCTGCTGCTAGACTAGTAGACTAGTACCAGTCTACTGGTATTTCTAATGCTACACAACTAAAGTAGTATCTCCAGTGCCTTTCTCTCCCCAGGGGAGAAGTTTCCTGACTGTTGGGACAGCAAACATTGCCTGGACTTGTTTCCTGGCAGCTACTGCTATTACTGCCACAAGCTCCTTTTTGTGGACACCTTTGCATGTACGGTTGAGCTCGTCTTCTGACAGAGCAAATCTCTGCTTAAGCCAAAGCTGGAATTGGTGTTAGCAAACCAGCATATGACTAGTAAAATCCTGCATCTGCTTTTCTATGACTTCTGCATATTTGGGGCAGAAAAAGGGTACTTGTAAGGTACAGGGAATAAACAATACTCTTAACAGTATTTAAAAAATAAATTGCTCTCATGGTTTACCTATTTCAGTTGCTGTGCGATGCCACAGCTTTGTGAACTTAGATGAGTTTTCATTTTTTTGTAGGGCTGAAATAATTTACTGAAAAATACGTGGGGATATTTTAAAATCTGAACTTCAGTTACAGTACTGCTGCCATCATACATAAATATACGAGAGACCAGATCTTCATGCAGTTTTAATGTAGCTCTACTCTAAACAGTGCAGTTACAACCATTTATATCAGTCAAAGGCGACTTTATTCGTCATATATGTTAAGTGGAAACTGGAGTATTTCCTCCTACAGAATGGTGGATACAGAAGAGAGAAGGAAGGTGCTGGGATCAAGTGTGATAAACCCCACAAAATTATATGGAAAGGTGTTTTTTTCCTTTTTCATGACTCAGGAGCTTCACCCCCATAAGACTTATATGACATTAAGCATGGAAATTTATGTTTCACTTGCAAACAAAATAGATAAACCAATGACCCAGCTCCTCTTTCTGTCCTTTCTACAAGTAACAACCCCACTCTTGCTTGCCCTGGTTGCCACAAGGCAATCCTAGATAAAGCAAAGGTTTGCTTTCAGTTCCAGACCAAGTTCTCAGACACCTTTTAGTTTCATCAATATTATACTACCATTCTGCTCAAGTGCAAAACACCTCAAATATATTTCTAATGACTTCTCAGCACCTAAGTGACTTATTACTAATAGTTTCTTTCCATCCATTCCTTTAGATTACAAGTTGAAAGAGCAACATTAAAATACCTGGCACTCTGCTAGTGCAATAAACCTGAGGCTGTATTATGTACATAGATATCTACAGCATCAGAGGGAGAAAAAGACAGAGCTTTTTAATATCCCTTGCAAAAAAAACCAACCAAAAAAAAAAATCACTAGTTCTGGAAACTGCTGAGCGCAGAAGTTCAATGACAATATCAAGAGGACAGAGGATTTAGTCTGCCTAAATTTCAGATTGCTGTCCTAAAGGCTTACCTAAATGTTAAAAATAGCAGAGTAAAACTAAAAAATGTAGTAAACAAGAATTTATTCTAGCCCACACTCCTTTAAGAGATGTAACAGATCTTCCTGCACACGGAGCATCCAGTACTGTGTATGGAACAGTCACGTTTATCCCATATGGTGTAGTCATACCTTTTTCATGCCGATATCTCTTGACTTGCTCCTCAGCTTATTAACTTGAGATTCAGCTATTTCAGCCCGTTCTTCAGCATCATCCAGATCATGTTGCTGTTTTCTGTACTTCGAAAGGTACAGGTTGGCTTGAGCTTCCTGGTGAGAGAGAACAGTACAGCTGATTTCCTTCTCTCCACCTGAAACAAAGCTTTCCATTTCAAGTGGGATGGAAAGTGCTGAGCAAGGTATGGTAATGGTATGGGAGCCAATTGCCTCCTGGAGAATTCAGATTGTTGTTTTAGAGTCGATGTTTCCAGTGGCACTCTCCATGTTAGGTGAGTTGGGAGGTTCTCAATATGCTGCCTGAGGGACTAGGAGTCAAAACGTTTTTCCTCTTCCTTCCCCTCTTAAAAATCATACTGCAGTCTTAAGATAAAATTGAATACCTTTTCTTAAATGTAATCTATACATATGCTACATATTTTATATAAATACATTTATAGATACAGGGTTTATGTGAATATAAATATCAATACACACTCAAAAGGTGTATTTGTACTACAAGATTCTATGAATTAAAGATTGTGGGTTTAGGACAATACATTTCTCAAAGGTAAAAGAACCCAAATAATTACTTACAGCTTCTTCTGCCTGGTGCTTGTAGCTCTTAACTTTTAATTGTAGCTTGTCAATCAGATCCTGCATCCTGGCCAGATTCTTCTTATCTTCCTCTGACTGCACCAAAACACCATTAATTGGTTTGACAATGTAAAAAGACCTAAAGTATCTTCCACAATGAAATAGGTATGGCTGCAATATATGTAATATTAGAAACATATAGTTCAAAATACAAACAAGCCATTTTGTGATCATCCTGAGTATAGATGAGAAAAATCCTACAGATTGATTAAAGATGTATTAGGAGGCTGGAGACTAAAAGACAGTACCCTCCTCATTCACATGTATGTAAACACGTGTAAACATGGATGCATATGTCCACACGCTTTCAGAGATACACACATATATATACACACACACACACACACAGAGTTCTTTACTCAGGGGTGAAGAGCACTCCTATTATTTAGTGAAACAGACTTATGGGCAGGCCTAAAAATATGTATTTTGCATATTGTAAAGTCTTGTTTGGAGGCATTTTTGGTAAAAGCAGCCAGGTTTAAGCTGTCACAGTCCACAAGCAGAAGGAAAACAACCTTCAGCCTCTCTCTGTTTTACTCTCAGTAAAACAACAGGAGGCTAAATAATCTCCTAAAGCAGCAGGATAGGATTATTTCAAGAATGCTGTTGAAAGCAAAAGGATCAGTGCTTTGTGCTGAAGACCTTTTTCGGATGGCAAGCAGCAGCAGCCGCCTTTAGGAAACCTGCGGAAGGCCCACGGCCAGACCTGGCTGCTCAGCTAGAGGTGACAGGGCCCTGGGACCGGGCAGCCCTATGCTGAGGGCTGAACTAGAGCCAACCTAATCCTTCTGGATCTTTTTAGCAATATCGGCACAGCTGAAAGATAGCTGGGCTCTTTCTTCTCTTGCAGTGTCAGTACTCATCTAACCCTGCTCTGTATTAATACTGTGCTAAAACTGCCCAAGTCCCAGCAACAGAGGCTTTCTAACATTATTCACGAATCAGGCAAGATGATGGTAGCCCTAGGGAAAAAAGTTCCTCCTATCCCAAAAGCTTCCTGGATAACATGCCATCCTTCATCCTTCACTGAAACACTGAGGCAACTTAAAGACATTGTTTGGGAGAACACTTTTCTTCCCAGTGACCTAGTGGTTACTCGAGTCCCCAGCATACCTGGTAAGTCAGCTCTTTGATGCGTCTCTCAAACTTGCGGGCTCCTTTTTGGGCATCTGAATTGCGACGGAGTTCAGTCTCAAGTTCATTCTCCAGCTCACGAACCTGCAAAACAAGGAAAAACCCCTGCCATTATACTCCATATATATATAAAGCAACAGATAATTCAAAGCTCGAGAAATGCTCATTTTCTCAGCATTTCCAGAGTGTTGAATTTCAGGAAGAGATCAAAACGTAACCATTCCATTCTGCTTTTTCATAAATGTACTTAAGCTACACCAGCAGTCAAAGATGCAGACATATGCAAAGGCCAAAGAAGTTTAACTGAAGCAAGCATTGCAGAGGCCTTTCCCGGTTTTAGATGGTGTTTTTTATTCAAAGGCTTGGTCATCTGCTGTGCTACAACAGCTCATTGTAACTGCATGTCTCCAAGAACTACTCTGCATTTTGTGAAACAGAGAAAAGCATTCATAGTATCCCTTATTGGCCTCTGTGAACTTACCAGGCAGCCCTAGGGCACCTACTTGGTCTCAGTTATATAAGGCAGGAGAAAAGGTTCCGTAGTTTGATCACCAACTCACCCTGGATTCCAGTTTCTGGATCTGTTTCTTGCCACCTTTCAGGGCTATTTGTTCTGCTTCATCCAGTCGCTTCTGGAGATCTTTAATGGTTTGCTCCATGTTCTTCTTCATTCTCTCCAAGTGAGCACTAGTATCTTGCTCCTTTTTAAGCTCCTCAGCCATCATTGCTGCCTGAAAAACAACCACATTTTACAACAGCTCTCTGGTACTATTTAGTTATGTCTCAGAAGAAATGATGGGAGATAGATCTTGGATTGTCCATTACTTGGATCATTCACTGTATCCAAAGCTCCAGAGAATACCTTGTATGTGCATATTTCACCTGGACAGCAAAACGCAAAGCCTTGTAGTCCTTTTTCCCCTCCATATTCTAATGCTGTGATTTAAGATATTTTTTCCCCCCACCTTTTTTCTTTTCTGTGCTGTATGTTCTCATTTATACAAGTAAGCCTGTGCCATTCATTAGAAACATTTTACCTAGAACTTGTTCAAAATCTGGTGTTTGGAGTTCTGGAAGGTGGTAGATTAAAACACCTGGCAGACCAATTTCCCTGCACAGCCATAGGTGAGAAGTGCCTGAGCAGCTGTAACAGCAGAGCAGTTTCTGCAGTCTCTGCTGGGATGGGAAGCTCAGTTTCAACATCTTTCATAGTCCCTGGCCATTCTGTAAGACCTGGCAAAAAGGGGTGCCAATTAGCTCATTCCTGCTTCAACGTTTGTCTCTGCCACCAAGAGCTGTTTATAGATATTATACCCATCACAGCAGTCTTTGCAAACCAGGCTGGAGCTGAATGAAGAACACTCAGCATCTTCTTGCTGGCAAGCAGTAACAGTGCTGTCAGATGTGAAGCAGGAAAGACCATGGTACAAGGATAACTTTGTCCAGGCACTCCAGATGTGTAACTCGTAGAAACCTGCAGTTTTAGCTCTCGTTTTTTCTATTGATATTGATGTGATGCATCAGCAGAACTCTGAAGACATGGATTTCTCCAGGTGTGTGGGAGATGAAACTAGAGCTGCCCAAATTGTGTTTTCCCTAAGAAGAATGCACTCCATCTCTCCTCCAGGGATTTTAGGTCTCGTGTTTTTCCCATAGGCACCTATTTTGGGAGTACCTCATTTGGTATGCAGTAATTTTATTTCTCACATCAGATTCTATGTATGTCAGGAGACCAGTTAGTGCTAGTTCAGTCTAAACTGCTTTAGCCAATCATGTACCTGATTCAAAGATTACATGACCCGAGACTTTGAGGATGAGTGGAAAACTCAACCCTTGGTGCAAAAAACCCCAAACAAAGCAACAAAACCCCAAACATCAGGAAGAAGTTCTTCCTCTCTTTTTATCTCTAGTCTTTTTTTATTTTATAGTTTCATCAGTTACCTTCAGATAACTGTGAAGTGCTTTGGATGTATGAGCTTTGTAACAGGTGCAGAAATGGTGACCCAGGAATCACTTACTTGGTTGTCCTAAGACATTGCAGTACTGAAAAGAAGTGAGGAAGGAAACAGCCTACTTACATCTGTAATTGCTTTCTTGGCTTTTTCCTCTGCATTCCGGCATTCCTGGATGGATTCCTCTACTTCATTCTGCATCTGGGAAATGTCACCCTCCAACTTCTTCTTTTGATTGATCAGGCTTGTGTTCTTTTATTAAGTTTTCCCCAAAGGAACAGTGGAAAAGGTGGAAAAGTGATGATTAGAGAAAAACTTCTCTAAACCCCAGAGCACACTGAGGCTTCCTGATTTTTGCACCCTCTGGGTTACAGCAGTATTTGGGAAGGGAGACCCAGGTATGTGGTAAGGGTGGCCTTTACTGTGTATGTAGCTTTCCTTCAGACTGAGGAAATATGGAAAATACTCTAAAAGCTGTAAATATTCAGCTTCTGATTCAGATAAAAGAATAAGCCAGAGGCTGAAATAGAAGAATGAATAAGGCAGTTCATCTTGGAAAACTAATGATCCACAATAGGTTAGTCAGAGGTGATTAAAGCCCCCTGTCATCAAGGGGCTGAAGGAAACATTGCAAAGCATTGCCAGCCTGTAGCACATTTCCATTTCCTTCTGACCATTATTTGTTGAAGAGAAGCTTTGGTTTTGCAGCAAAAACGCTGATGCATCAGGATATGCCCCTCCAAGACCTTGCAAAAAATGCAGTGTAGTCCAAAGGTCTATCTTAATGAAGACCTCTGATATGGTAGAGAACACTTTGCTGAGGTTTGTTTCCTGCCCTGAACAATATACCTATTGTTAGAACCCAGCCTCTGTGGTTTTTATTGTTGAGCAACATCAGCGCCCTGCACAAAAACATGACCTGTGTCACTCATCCAAAGAAATGACTCGCCATCCCAGCCATGGCTTAACTACAGTAGAAAACTGATTTTGCAGGATGAAAGAAGGAAAAAAAGCCAAGTTTACTATTGTTATTTTCCATCATTGCTCTTCCTGGTGTTTAAAGCAATTGACTGAATCATCAGTTCCAGCTAACTTGAAGGGAGTGAGGTGGCATTATCTACAGACTGACTTACTTCCTATCCCTCATTTTCTCCCATGAAGGAGGTCAAGGTATGTCTGCCTTACGACAGCCATGGAGAAACAGTGTCACTGCTTAACATACAAAGCTCAGTTTAACCCAGTGAGAGAGAGAGCACAGAAAAAGCCAACCTGAGTGTGAAGCAGGTTCACACGTTCGGTGGCTTCCAGCAGTTCATGCTCTGCCAGCTTCCTTGCCCTTTCAGTCTGGTCCAGCAAAGCCCTCAGCTCGTCCAGCTCCGACTGGAGAAGGTTGTTCCTCCTGTCAGAGACTGCCAGCTGCTCCTTCAGATCTTCATTAACATGTCCTAAATCATCCAGCTGCACCTGAAGCTCCTGTGACAAAAACAGATGTTTGGGATTTTACCAATGTAGCTCCATTTCAAGCTGCTCTGCTTACATAAGAGGACCCCAGTGGGCAGAGGTTGCATGGGGCACACCTCAAGAATTTCAGTGTGTCTTTATTGGAGAAAAGCTTCCTCCACACGTAAGCTGAATATCTTTGTGGTGTGCAGTGCAACAGGGGAAAATCCCGTGTGTTCAAATCTGTTAGCGCTCATGGTTCTGCCCAAGGCAGAACTAGCTGCTTAGGTGTGGGAGAGGTGATGACTTAAAAGGTGTTGTAGCAAAGCACTTTTTTTTTTAAGCTATTATAAAAGTTATACTCCAGCCAACTGGCTTGCTCTTCACTTTTAAAGGACTTGCAAGCTCACAAGACAATAATGGATTTTCAGTTCCTCATACTGTAACTTTCTGCCCCTCCAGGAGGCGGTAGCCATCAAGGGTTTTATGACTGGATCTCAGCCAGCTTGTATGCGAGTCTTGGAAGAAATATGTATTTCATTATATTCACTTACACCAAACGTGATCACTAAGGGCTTCCCCTGCTCATCCTCAAGAGCAGCTTCTCTCTTAATTACCATCACCATTGCTGATTTGGTCTGGGCTAATGAAACCCAGCCCACACCTCCTGCTGGGTTCTTGAAACTGTCAGCTCTCAGAGTACCTTTATTTGCGTCTGCAAGACCCGTGTTGACTTAGTTGCTTCTGCAGCATGTCTGTTAGCATGGCTGAGCTGGATTTCCATCTCATTGAGGTCCCCTTCCATCTTCTTCTTCAGCCGGATGGCCTCATTTCTGCTCCGTGCTTCAGAATCAAGGGTAGACTGCAGTGAATCTATGGCCCGTTGCTGATTTCTCCTGAGGACACGAAAGGTCAATAGAGTCATTTTTCTTTCTGCGCAGGAACATAGAACTACATGCAGCAGTGCTTCCTTTCTGAAAGTGTCTTATTTCCAGAAATGGTATATTTCTGAATGACACAGGTAGCACAGGTTTCTAGTGCCTCACTGCCATCTAACTGGCTGGTGTGCCTCACTCTCTCAGCTGTAAGTCCCTATAGCATCCTTCTTCTACATTTCCTTTGGCCATATTGGAGCAAGAAGTTCTCTTGGATCTCTTGTAAACTCAAGCAAGTACAGGTTGGAACCTAAAAAGAACCACTTCAAGCTTAGCAGTCACTCACCAAGATATTTACTGAAGCATTTACTGGGATGTTTTACATCTCAACCTTTTTGTGAAGGCATTAGTGGAGGGGATTAATCAAACTGAAGGTCGGCTGCTGCATTCCAAGCTAACTACTCCAGGCACTCTTTATAGTAAATGGCATGCGTAAGCTACAATTTATTGAGTCTTAAAATAGATATTGAAAAAAATTTCTTATGCTAATTATAAGGGGAATTATTCAGGAATAGAAAACTATGTTATGGACATCTAAAGTCAGAAGAGATTAAGCCCACCCAATTAACAGCATGGACCCCCTGTGAAAGGCATCTTAGTGTCAATTTAAAGATGGTAAAAAGATATAGACAGATGCTTAATTTTCTTGACTATAATAGTCAAATCCTACAAAGAAAGATTTGCTCTCTTTCAATCAGAAGGTAACTCAAAGGACATAATATGACTCACACAAGGAAACATTTATATCTAGCCAAGTGTTGCTGAATGTGTAGGCGTTCTGGGAAATCACCAAGTCAACAATGAAAACCTTGAGGGCCTTATTGCTTCAGCAAGGTACTGGACTGTATCCTAGACACCCAGGGAACAACACAGCATGTCTGCTAAACGACCTAACAGCAAAACAGTCATAACAAAGCTGAGGCAGAAGCTAGTGATTAGGATAGCTTGTCCTGAGATCTCTGTAATCAGACATCTGCAGGACATCAGAACATAGCATCTGAAAGGGCTGAAACATAATTTGGTTTTGAAACAATTAAAATATCAGTCCTTGTATCTACATTTGCCAAGGTAAACTGCAGACTTCCCCTTCCCTACACTTTACCCTACCAACAATCAATGACACAGGTCTTGGATTGATAGTGCTGCAACACCAACTAAATTAAGACTGGAGTTTTCTGAAGAACTGCTTACACACATTGCTGAAAATCTGGCCAGTGTTGCATCATTTTAAGAGTGTAAGTCTTCAGACTAGAGTTTGTGCTGGGTGGGAGGGAAGAGACAAAAGACATCAACCTCCTGTCATCTAATTGCTTTCCATTCTTCCTGTTTATCCCTTTCACCTGCAAGCTCCTCTTCTTTCTCTAGTTGTACTTTCTGTACCTCAGCAATTCTCACTGCTTACTCAAATGGTATGCTCATAATGGCGAGCTCCTCACATCCTCCCACAATCAGTGTAGCTACGGCTGCATAAATTAACTAAATGCATAGGTAAAGATTGTCTTTAGATAACATAGGTTTGAGCACCTCTGAGGTAGTACTGTGGATTTTGCCTATGGTTCCCATTGTGAGGGCAGCTATCCTAGGGGATTAGAAGAAGGCAGCTCACTAGACCTACTTGTCTCCATACTGTAAACATATAGACTTAGCACCATTTGTGACTTTGGTTATGCCAGTCAGTCGTGTTATGGCTGCTATGTGATATATTTGATAGACTTATGGGCATGCTGGCAGAGGCTGAACTGACAGGAATATTTGAACTAAAAAAGGTGGTAGGACTGCCCTTTGGCAAATAATCAAGGCTGTCTTGGTTTCTAGGACGGACAGTATCTGCTTATCCTGGTATTACTACCTGTGGTGCATTTGATTGGCTTGGATCTTGAGAATATTTCTGATCTTTTGAGATTTTTCCCCTTAAAAAAAATACTGCTTCCTGCACAGTACCTTATATTTTCCATTTCTTCCTCCTTCTCCGCCAGTTTCCTTTCAAAGTCTGCTTTAAGCTGAGAAAGTTCAAGCTGAAAACGAAGGGTCTTACTTTCTTCATGCTCCAAAGCTCCCTGAAATGGAAAGCACCAAGAGCTTGCAGTCCAGGATTCCCTTTTTTTTTTTCTTCTATTTTTTCAAACCATAAACTGCTGCACAAAGATAATCCCTTCCCATTTTTCTTCCCGTTCCCAAAAGCACTGCTTCCTCCCTGCCTCTCCCTCCAAGTCAAGGACACGAGCGGCTTACATAGCAAAACAATGCATTTATTTGCCTTCTAATGCAGCTTGGCAGCTGGAAAACTCAGCAGCAACCTCCTCGGAGGACAAATCATCAAACAGGCCACAGCTTAAAAAAAAAACCACCTTAGGCCCTGCCTGTGTGGTTTTGATATCAACAGACATTCCTTGTTCCGCACCCCTGGAAATTCAACTACTTTCAGACACCCTCTGGAAATTCATGGGCTTGTAAGGGATAGGCAAAAGCTAAAGCAAGATTATTGTTGGGAGGGTGAAGGGGCCCACACTTTCCCCAGCTCACAAAGATCTCTCCGAATAATGAAGTGTTGAAAGCCTCCCAGTTATGCAATATTATTAGGCAAAATGACTTCAAGGAAAGAAATAACAGACACCAGCTCTATAGGACAAAATGTAAAAATACTCTGTCCGCTCTTTCCAATTAACAGGAAGACAAGTCTATGAAACAAGGGAGATTTATTCCTACGCCCTTTGTTCTTACATTTCCCTCATATACGGAAGTCAAAACCCAAGCTGACTACAGCCCGTAGTGAAATAACAGAACCTCTGACTTCCAGGTCCTGCATAAACCAGGCTCAGTGGCATTCTGTCTCCTTGTTGCTCATATCAAACAGGGAAGGAAAAAAAACCAGAATTGAACACTATATATTTTGGAAGTGCTCTCTGAAGGGTAGAATTGTACAGGCTTAGTTATGCTTCCTGTGGGAGATGATGGAAACAGAACGGAGGTTCTGAAGACGAAGCTGTACAAAATCCTTGCTAATCTCTGGCCATCATGCAGCAGCTACAGGTCAGTCGAATACACACTTCATGCCAAGGAGTCACGATGTGTAAAGGAGAACAGGACACAGAAATACTGTGCTACCAGTCGTGACTGCCAGAGACCCAAATTCACAAGGAAGGGAGAAAAATCTGCATTTAACCATTTCTTTTGCAATTTAAATGAGATACATCACCACTTTACTTTCATTAATTCCTAATATCACTGAGCTTTAGGAAGCCATTCCACACCGTCCAGGAAAGTAAAGTGTACCCCCTAGATCACACAAGTACTGATGTATTCTCTTTAGCAAGAGAAGGTTACTGCCAACATATAATCACTTGCCACATCTCAGAGCTGTGGAAGAAAGGCATGCTCTTTCCCCTGCTCTGATCATGACACCTGTTTGTTTGGCTGTGAAATCCCTGCAAAGTATAAAGCATCCTGTAACAGACAAAAGAAGTTGCACAGCATTTAAGGTATTAGTGGATCCCTGTCATTGATTGGTGTTTGTTTCAGCAGATACTATTTGGAGTACGATTCAAAAGAAATGCATCCTTCACTAAAATTCCCTTGCTATGTGCTGTGTTGCTTCTAGCCAGCAACGCCCACACCCCTTCTTAGCTCTGCAATGCACCACATTTTCAAAACAACTGACAACCAAGCCCTTTAAGTGAATAACCAGGATTTCTAGTTGGCTTGTTCAGTATTGTTGATTTGTTTCTAGAAACTGGGATGAGGCACCCTTCTTGGGTACATGCATACTTGTCACTGTAGAAATAAATGCAGTGATACTGAAAGCCTTTGCCAAATTCCTATTGGGAATAAAATACTTCCTAAATGCCCTGTTTTCATTTGGTTTCTGAGAGTGCTACTAATTTTTTATTTTTTTTTAAAGCCGGTTGCAATATCCAACACAATATCTGAGACCTTATAAAAATTAAAGTCATCACAAGATTTGTTTTTACTTATTCTCAAGAACAGGAAGTGGTGAATATCTAGAAATACCTAGAAATATCTGATATTGCTCAGCATAATACTCAAAAGTTCCTGTTTCCTCTAAGACTGAAATATTCTATGCCAAAGTGAGCAAGGGCTGGATTTTCAGGAGGTGGGAAGAAGATTTCTGAGCCTCCTGAAAGGAAAAAAAACCAAACCCGACAATAAAGAATCCAAACCTACAAGGCACCTCCTTTGAAAGGGCTTCCACCTAACATCTCCAAAAGTCACCAGTCATTCTTGAAAACCCTGGCTAGCAAGGTTAGAGGAGCTGGATGCAGAGACCTAACAGTCAACACATTGGCTGTGTTGCTGAGAGGATGAAAAGAGCAGGATCATGATAAAGACACCCTTTCCTCTTCTCTTGAGCTTTATTTCCTTACCTCTGCTTCTTCCAGAGCCAGCTGAACTTCTGACTTCTCTTGTTCAACCTGCTTCTTGATTTTTTCTATTTCATGGAGGCTCTTGTTTCCTTCACTAATCTGATTGGTCAGATCAGAAATCTCCTCTGAAACAAAAAGGATGGATGGAGTTAGTGATCAGTGTCCCAAACTTACTGCAATTCACAGAGTGTGAATACAGGACCCACACCTCAAACTGCTACCTCAAGTGCTCGTCTGTACCCAAGTGTTGCCTTACTTTCAATTACAGCAACTTTTTTTTCACCTGACCAAGTTGAAGGCACAGACTTTCTTGTAAATGGTTTTTGAAGTGGTCATGGCAGTTTAGTTTTCATCTGTTATCTGCAGGTGAGAATGTTATCTGCCTGAGAATGGCACCTCTGCCAGTGAGCTTCACTGACAGATGAACAAAGGGAAGCTTAACCTTCTCTGGCCAATTTCCATGTTAAAACTTCCATTGCCAGTATCAGTTAGGGTCTCCATACAAGTCAGAAAGTTAGTCTCAAGGATGAGATAAATGCCTTTCCCTTCAGCTGTTACAGGTTACCCACATCCCTCTGGCTGTCCAGTAGTGTGGATCTCACATTGGACGTGGGCCCTGGATGTAGCCTACCTTGGAGGTTCTTGTTTTCCCGTTTCAATGTTTCCAGATGGTCCAGCGTCTCCTCATAGGCATTCTTCAGCTTGAAGAGCTCCGTGCTGAGACCACGGGCCTCCTTCTGGGAAGCTTCCAGCTCAGCCTGTGACTCTTCGTATTTCTGTTTCCAATCATTGATGATCTTGTCAAACCCACGCTGCTTCTTGTCCAGGGAGGCAGCTGCTGAGTTGGCCTTCTCCAGGTCAATCATCATGTCTTCCAACTCATTCTGCAGCCTGTGCTTCGTCTTTTCCAGAGAGGAGCACTTGGCATTGGCTGCCTCAATTGCTTCCTCAGCTTCCTGCAGACGAGCAGCAAGCTTCTTCCTACCAGGCAGGAAGAGGCAGTGAAATAACCAAGTGCCACCACTGCCATGTTATCCAGAAAAACTGACAACAACGCAGTAGCCTCAATAAATCAGTTTTGAAAGGGAAAATTGGGAAGGGGGGAGGGGGAAGAGGGAAGAGGGGCGTGGGGAAAGGAGGGGAAAATCAAGCCTGTAGAGAGAAGGGGCTATGATACACATAAAATGAGTTTAAATTACAAATGGGGACATATGGCAGATAATTTTGTGCATGTGTCTGTGTATGTAAAATTGAAATTTTGAACTCTCAAGGAGCACCTTGCTACTTTCTAGATGCGACCAGTATGAGCTGATAGTAAATTTTGATAAGACCTGGTCTAAATGAAACCATCATGTTTCTCCAACTAAGAGACAATAGACAGAACCACCAATCAGGAGGCTGATCACACCTTGGGATTTTCTTTAGACTACTTAGATTGGGAAAACAGGGGCCTAGGAGTCCTGGCAAGAAGAGGTCCTGGAAGGAAAGGAGGTCACAGAAAGAAGAATGTTAAGATGCTAGATAGAAAAAAATATACTACTGGGGGAAGATCCTGCAGATCGGAGATGCAGAGGCAGATACTGGAGATGCTCAGAGACCTTGCCCAACAATGCTTGATACTGGTAACTGGGAGCAGAATGCAGATGCACAGCATGAGCCAGCATGACTTTCTGTCCTGCCTTCCCAGGACAGCCATCATCTCTCTGCTGGGAAGTCAAGACCTAGGGAATGTAGCATTGGGTTGGGACAAAGGAATTGAGCAGTAGGCTAATCTAATCTTTTTAGTTGTTAAGCCCTAGAATCCACATCTATGACCCCAGGTCAAACACTGACCAGCACAAGCAATGAAAAGAACAGGACAGCCACTAATGACAGCAATGAGAGGAATTTTTCCAACCAGATTGCCCTATTGCCTCTGTGCAGTAACAAGTCCCACGGAGCACAGGCTTGCCAGCCAAGGGAAAGAAGCCCATGTAACTCACTTGGCATCTTCCAGCTCTTCAGTTCTCTGAATGGCATCAGTCTCGTACTTTGTTCTCCACTGTGCCACTTCCGCATTGCCCTTGGAGAGAGCCCGCTGCAGCTCTGCCTTGGCTTCTTGCTCCTCCTCATACTGCTCCCTCAAGAGATCACAGTCGTGCCTGGCTGCTTGCAGGGCATGAGCCAGGGCATTTTTGGACTGCAGGGATACAAAGGCCACAACATTTCAAGGTTACCCACAGTAAACCCAAACAAACAGCCCTTAGAAATTCAAATGGGGGCTTAAACCTTTTTTCCCTCCGGCTTTGACAGTCCAGGTCAAGTGCAGTAAGAAGTGTTTGAAGTCATCCCTAACTGGTGACATGCTGATGAAGCTATTAAGATTGAAGATAATCTAACACCTTTTGAGAAGCATCCAAACTTTTAAGACACAAGATCTGAGATTTTTGCCATCCTATTGAGTTAGTTTTATTTAACAATTATGAATGCTGATTATTTTCCTAAACTCTTCTCCTGTCATTTGCCTCAGTCAGGGACAAGAACTTATATCTGTACAATTACCTGGAAGCATTCTCAGTCCTATGTCTCCTTCTCTTTTCCTGGCCTTTTATCCAGGCTACAAGTGAATATGAACAGTTTTCCCCATTCTGTCTTAATGAATGGGACACAGTCAAAGCCTTACCTTGGTTTCCTCATCTAGCTGTCTCCTAAGTTCTTCAATCTGTTGTGTAAATGATGTTTTCCCCCGGGACAGCTGACTTATCAGTGACTCCTTCTCTTCAAGTTGTCTTACAAATTCACCTGTCACAGGAATTAACAAGAAAAAATGCGATGATGGA
Source organism: Jacana jacana (assembly GCA_013400555.1). Classification (NCBI taxonomy): domain Eukaryota; kingdom Metazoa; phylum Chordata; class Aves; order Charadriiformes; family Jacanidae; genus Jacana; species Jacana jacana. The sequence continues at coordinate 7,645 of VZTM01010174.1, read as the reverse complement.
ATGACAAAGTCCCAGTCAAAATCAAGGTTTTACCTGTCCAATTCTGCTGTGGAAAAACTAACAGTGATTGTGGCTGACCTTTTGTGAAGCTTCTTCCAAAGCTGTAACAATCAAACATTTCACTAGGATAGTTTTCCTTACGGTTTTGTTTGGTTGGTTGGGGGTGGTAGTGGGGTGGTGTTGGTGGGCTTGGTGTTTTGGTTTGATTTTTTATATTTTTTTGTTCTGCCAATACCTTGATTTGTTAATTTTAATTCAGATCTGATGCTTATTTTCATGTGCAGTTGCAGATGGTTTTATTTATACTTTTCTTCACTACTTTACATTGCTTTTTCATGGACTTCTTTTTAGAGGGCTGCAAGGCACCCTGAGAAACTCTAAATGACCAGCATACAGAACAGAGGGACACATATGGAAAACTTCATTTATCGCAAGGGCATCACTGCGGGGTGGAAACTACATAGGACCAACAAGAAAACACATAGGAAATCAAGCACATGCATTTGAAAAGGCACAAATCAGTGTTATCCGATGAGGATGCAGATATTTAATACTACTACAGACATTTAACTACTCTGGCTAAAACCATAGCAACCACTTAGAGGATACGTGACATTTTTGGTTGGATGTGAGCATCTTCCTTTAGAAGGTCACGCTGAGGAAGATGGTATTCACACAGAGAGTAGCACTATGCCATCTCCTTCATCTTCCCTATAGCATTGCAAGATATATGTATTTGTCCTTGTTCCTGAAATTGGGTACCTAGCCAGCACACCCATTGCAGCTCATGAGATGGTATCACAGTATGCTGGGAAATGTGGTTATAGGTTCATTTTAAAAGCCAGTCAAAGGCAAGGTTGTAAAAACGTTGAAAATAAGAAAGCCAAAAGACACAAAGTCACTGCTTCATCAGTCCTAGTCCAACCACCTTCAAGCAGATGCCGTTGCACAATACATCTCACTGACATAGTGCCGAGACACACTTGATAAGACTGTTTCCTGGTAACTTATTTTAGGCTGAACACACACATACCATTCTCACTCTGGAGTTTTGTCTTCTGGGTAGTGAGGTCGTTCATGAGGCGTGTCATTTCCTCCAGTTTAGTTTTTGTTTCATTCAGATGGTCTTCATAAGTGCGACAAAGTTTCTCTGCGTTTGCCTAACAGGAACCAGGAGACAAGACATACAAAGCTGTAGCCAGGCAGCAGTTTGGAAGCAATAGCCGTCCAAATGTATCCCTTTTTTTGTTTTCCTTTCAGAGACACGGCAGGCAGCAAGACACAAGTACCACTGCAGCACAGCAGGGAGTTAGTAGCCCTGTGCCTACAGTCCCAGGCCAGGGGTCTTCTCATCAGATCGACCACCTTCCCCGTTAGTTTTCCCTGAATTGCATCTTGAACTGAAGCACCAGCATAAAAAGACTCAGCAAGAACTTCAAAAGCAATCACATGCCTATGAAGTTCAGGCATAAGCCTCCTCATAATTGCTAGATGGGAAAATCACCTCCAATGAAAATTGCTTTACTGATTCTGCTTCAACTGCCATTTATCATAAACTGAGTTTGATGACAGCCTTCTAATTCTCAGAACACTGAAATTTCTTTTCTTCACTTGCACTGAAGGGTCTCTTTGGCGTGCTCTGAAAGCTACCAAGATTATCTACTCAAGAAACAAAAGCTACAGTTCAGCCACAGGAAGTAAAACCACACATGATGGTCACGCAAGCCTTTGCTTTGTACTCCTTGCTAACATGGGTGAAAACTGAACCAAGGGCAGGATCTGAGAGGATTCTTCTCAGGATAGGACATATCCAGCCTTGGATGGCATCACACAGTCATCACCAGCCTGGGGGAGCACAAGTTAAGTGACACAGTTTTATGCCCTGAGATTTACGGATAAGCAATATGCCTGCAACTGGGGATGCACTGTGTGTTTTAGACAGGCCATGTTAATTGCTGTTCCATCTCCAGGTAATAAGTGTTATACCACCATCTGAGGAAGGGAGGATACTGTACATATAAGCATCCTCAGATTGCAAGACACCACCTTCTAAAACACTTCAGCGCTACCAGGTGTCCTGGGAAACCTTCAGACCAGCCTTAGCTACACATGAGCTTTGCAGGTTTGGGAAGCCTCAGGACCTTACCTTTCCCTTGACCATCTGCTCCATGTTGGATGACAGATCATCAACTTCCATCTTCAGCTCGCTTTTCTCCTTTTCTAGTTTCTGCTTGACCCGCTGGAGGTTGTCCAGTTGCTCCCCCATCTCAGCCACACTGTCTGCATGCTTCTTCCTCAGGGTGGCAGCTGTGGCTTCGTAGTGCAGCGTGGCCTCCTCAAGGTCCCGACGCAGTTTCAGAAACTCTGCCTCACGTTTCTTGTTCATCTCCAGCTGGGCAGCTGTGGCTCCCCCAGCCTCCTCAAGTCGCTCACTTAATTCCTCCAGCTCTCGGGACAAATCAGATCTCTGCTTTTCCACTTTGGCTCGAGCAGCTCTTTCTGCTTCCAACTCCTCTTCTAGTTCTTCTATACGAGCCTACCAAAGAAACATGAGCACCTTTGGGTCACCTTCATGATGATTCCCATTGAAATACCTCGAAGCACCTTACAAATTCTTAAACCCTCTGCCAGCTCACACTTTACAACACAGAGGGAAGGACAGCATCTTGGCTATTTGTGCCAATAAGTCTGATCTAGAGCTAGAACAAGAATGATGATAAAATATCTTTGTCACAGTAGATTGCTCTCCAAGTTTGAGCTTGAGACATTTAGGCCAGGTGCATTGACCTTATACTGATGTACTTGACATTCAGCTGAAGTGCATGAGAGAAATTACTTGATAGTAGGAGAAGCAGCAACAAATTGGCATTGAAGGGGATGGAGTCTTTGTTCCCATTTTAAAAGCTCTGAGACTGAAGTAACCTCTCTCTAGGAGTGTTAAGATAGGATTTCAGATACAGCAGTGTGTAGAATTGCATGAATAATGAATATTCATTGGGAGCAGTCTTTTTTTATGAAACGGGTCTTTTGACCAATCTACACTTCATGGCCAAGTTCTGCAAATGTTCTTAATTTATAAAAAAGCAAAACTGATGTTTTGGGTGAAGACATTTTTGTTTTGACTGTGCTGACTTTCTTTGGTCTTTTAATTTCTACTGAAAATTTCCTGTGTATTTGAGCCCTTCCCCTAAATTTCAAATCCATGCTTATCACTGCTGAACTCTTCCCCAGCATCCACCCTCAGCTCCACGGTTCGGAACAATACTATTTGCTTAAAACAAAACACTACAGCCTTTCTTGTCTTGTCTTGTCTCAAATCACTATCATTCTGTGGTCATATGTCCTGATACTGAGAAGGAACCACCATAGAACAAGCATCCTGAGGGGAAAAGGGTTCAGTCTGGGAAGCTATGGATTTGCACTTCGGGTCTCAAAGCCGAGCTGCTTATCCTAGGATACATGAGATAGAAAAAAGCTAACCTGAAGTTCCTTGATCTTCTTCTGCAGCTGCATCACTATAGCTTGTTCATCTTCTATCTTGGAATTCAGCTGGCTCATTTCAAATTCTTTCCTGCCATGGAAAGGAAAATCTAATGGTTACAATTTTGCCTGTAGCTTCAAGTTAGGTTTTTGCAATATTTAAAGAATTGTTCAATAAAACTTCTAACATATCTAAAAACGAAAGCAATCTTCATGTACTGCTATTTGCATGAGAACACATCTTCCTCTGAGCAGTGGTTTCCAAGTCAAGACTCTGCATGCACTTGTGCAATTACAGTGCTGGTCCTTTGTATCATACAAAAATAGCATTATTTTCAGACTCAATGGAAAAATATGTTTAACAGTCAGGTCTTTCAACAAAACTGCCATAGCTAGTTAGGATGGACAACTTTTTAGAGACTTGCTTCAGCTTTCTCCTCTAAGCAGTGAAAAACAAATAACTTTTTTTTTTTTTTTAATTAAAAATGCTGAAAAGTGTAATGAATTCTAATATTTCAGGTATATCATGCACAAGTAAGGGTGATTTTCCCTCCCTCAGAGAAGCTACACATATTCTCCTCATGGAATATCCTTTTAGCCACTATCAGAGCAGGATAACATACTTGAAGGCTCTGAAATAACATTGGTAACTCCGCTGCTTTATTTTGTACAGCAGCATCAGTCTCTTACTTTTTTAGCTTTTCTTCCATCTGCAGCTTATCGTTCTCCAAATCCATGACACTCTCCTGAGTCAGCTTTAAATCCCCTTCCAGTTTGCGTTTTGCCCTTTCCAGATCCATCCTCACTTTCTTCTCTTGTTCAAGTGAGCCCTCAAGCTTTAGGGACAAAGACACGTATTAAATATATTGAATGTAGACAGTTTACAACAGGCAGATGTGTGCTGAGCCCAGTTTCGTGCTGAGCTATAGCACGTTGCAAAGCAGAAAAACTGAAGTACAAGCATCCTGTGTTACGGATTTTGTTTTCTAGAAGCCAGTGGGCACATGGGCTAAAAAAACACATAGCATAAAGGTTAGTCCCCATTTTACATTTGTGCAAGCATTACAGCTCTCTTAGTGTCAAAGTTCTGTTTGACTTCATGCCAGTTACCTTGCAAATGCAACTAGAGTGGATTTTCCCTTGTCAATGCACTCCTTTCAAAGGCTGAACTACACAGATAGTTTTATAGTGTTCCTGTAATTTTCAGAGTCATAAAAACTGTAAGTGGTGGACAAATAACCCTGCAGAAACATGAAGGCAGAACCAGCTTACATCATCCACTTGCTGTTCCAGTTTCACTTTAGCTTTGCTCAGTGTGTTGACCTTGTCCTCCTCTGCTTGTAGATCATCCAGAACTTGCTGATGAGCTTCCTGTAAGGACTTTTTCTCCTTAGTAAGTTTGCTGATATTCTCATCAAGAGTCGCCATTTCTTCTGTCAGATTTTTGACCTGTGTGAGAAAGATGTGTTTGTAAGATTTTGAAACAAGAGTTTATCATAGTCTGGCTCAAATGACTGTCTCTACTGGATTTTTTGTGTAGAAAGACAATGGAAAGAATGGGATTTCTCCCCACACCCAGCCCCATCTGCTTTTTTGAGCAAAATTGCCATCAAGGAAGCCAATGTGTGCCAGCTCTTGTGTGGGCTTAGTACATTCTTTCAAATGTACTAAATTATTTTCAAGTTTCACTCCCATTGTGGTGGACTCCAGCTTCTGATTCTCCCTGGGACAAGTAGGCAACAAGATTTACATTTACAGGCTCTAAGAAGAAGTGCTGGAAGAACTCATGGTTACAGCAGAAAGTCATTTACTGTCCAAATGCCCAAGCTAGACCTAATTCTTTAGCTTGTAGCAAAAATTCACCGCAGAAATTCTTTAGAGTATAGCAAAACTCACTTCAGAAAAAGGGAAACTTTGGCTCAGAGTTAAAAATTTTTCCATAAAGTCAAATAACTCTCTATATTCTGATCCTTCAGTGTGTAACAGACAGCGTAAAACCATCAGAAGACCAGTAGTTCTTGTCAATAAAGGTACCCCATGCCCAATCTCTTTTGAATATATGGTGAAGTTCTAGAAGTACCTTGTTTTCAGTAGCGTGTTTCTCTTTCTCTACTTTTGCAAGTGTTATTTCAAGATCATCAATATCCTTCTTGAGTTCAGAGCACTCATCTTCCAATTTTCTCTTCTTGGAAGTAAGCTCAGAATTCATCTCTTCCTCATCCTCGACCCGTTCTGTCAGTTCTTTGACTTTGGCCTCCAGCTGAATCTTGGATTTAATCAACAAGTCGCATCGTTCCTCAGCATCTGCCAGAGTGTCTTGCTCCTGGTGTGGCACAAGAAAGAGGACAACAATGATTGCCTGGCCTTTTTCCTTCCTCACTTGTCCCCTATCCTATAAGTGGTTGGAGAGCCTGATCCAATACTACAGAACAGCATAAGGAAAATTTCCTACTCCTCATTTCAGAAGACAAGACCAACAAGTAATTAATGGAGTGGGATGCGACAGTCATGAGTATGACTAGTCCCATATAAAACTATTTCCATATCTCACATGGACATTGCCTTGTTGGACCTGCTAAGATTTGCATTGCTAGCCTGTCTAGTTATATGCCAGGATTTATACCCACTCTAGTTTTTTGCAAGACTGACAAGACCACGGCTTATTTTAGCTGAATTGCACTAACAGGCTGGTCTGTAAGCCCTTTAGTTTCAAAGAACATCTAATCTATGACTATATGTGTCTACTCACAGCTTGGAGCTGGAGAAGCAAATCATTTTTTTCCTGAACTAGAGAGACTTGTTTTTCTTCAAGTTCCTTTCTCCTGGCTTCAGATTTTTCCAGAGCCTCCTTCAGTTTCAAGAACTCTTCCTTCATATTGGCCATCTCCTTTTCAGTTTCTGCAGACTTCAGAAGAGGTTTGATCTTAAAGAAAAGCTTCATCCAGGGCCAGTTCTTCACAGCCATAAAAGCACGGATGTTCCACTGAATTACAAGAAGGGCATCCCTGGTTTGAGAAGAAAACAAGCAAAATTCTCTAAAGCTTACCCAGAATTGAGAAAGTGAGAATTTTTTCATTCTCAATCAGTTTTGTGGCCTTGTTCTCAGTAATACTAGGAAGTTGTACTAGGTTCCAAGATATAAAAGAAACTTCCTCCATATTCCTTGATTTTCATGGACATGAAAAATTTCCAAATCTGATTTTTACCAGAGCTGCAGGCAACTCATATACAGTTGCTATTATTTTTATCATACATCCACTTTAAACCTTACATTTAGGCTTAGCTATAGCTTTAGGGAATGTAATAATGGCTCTATTCAACATATAATTAAATGGTAATGACTGTTATCCACTAAGGTTTAAGGGGATGCCTTCATACCTGCGTTCCACTATCTTCTGAAACTCAATCCGCATCAGTCTGCCACGTGCTCTCGCCTGGATCATCGTTAAGATTTTCGCAAGTCTCTCATCCCTCATTTCTTCTAGATGTCCCAAGAGACCAGCCTTGAAGAACACCTGGTACATGCACAGATGTCATTTCACCATAACAAATGATTTTATTCCAGTTACACTGACCGTATTGACATAGTTTTCAGAAGAATGGTATTTTTATTGACAACATTATAAAGTAAAAAATATAGAGGGCCAAATACTACTTGCACCAGGGACTGCACTGTATAGTTCCCAAATTGTCTTAAAACCAGGTCTCATCTCTCCAGATTGGAATAGACCAAACTATTTTATTGCCACATTTTCATTGCCACAGTATTTTTCAACTGTGACAGAGTTGAAAACAGGTCAACCGAATCACCGCTCCCAGCTCCCAGAGATCCCTGCTAATGGGATCATGTCACGATTACACACGGCCTCACTTCA
>VZTM01010167.1:0-16458 GCA_013400555.1 Jacana jacana | reverse complement strand
CTGCTCACCACTGTAGATCTCCTGCACGATCTTCCACTGGAAATCCTTCTTTTCTTTTTTTTTTTTTCCCATTTTCTTAAACATTTTTCCCAAGTCATGTTGTAGTCCATTTTGGAGTAACATCACCGTGTGCATTAAATTGAGACTGGCATACATTTTGTTACTACTACAGGGGCAAAAAAGATTTTTGCAGCTCCTGTTTGAAAGATCTGGGACCCATTGTAATTCCACTGAATTAAGCTGATTAATATGAGGTCCTCGCCCATATTTTGCCTCACAAAAAAGTATATAATTCTGCTGGATAAATTAGAATGTGAAATATGCCGCCTTTTCTTGGTATGTATTTTCCCTTTCCTTTATGGACTTCATATCCCACACAGAAAAGACAAGACAGAATTTCCCACCTATTATTTCTTAAAAACAAACCACCAACAAATTTCTCTGTAATTACAGAGTTTCAAAATGTTAGAGGTAATATTGAAATGTTGACAGGCATCTAACTTCTACTGGGGAAGAATGAGTGATTTAGTTAGGATGAGCTAATAATATTTTTCCAGTGGTAAGTAACAGCTCTCCATTCGGGATAAAAATGATTATTTTAATAAGGCTTGAAATTGCAGGCATGATATGTGCTGTGGTAGTACGTAGGATGAACCAGTAATGCAAAACCAAAAACACTAAGTGGAGCTTGAGCAGGGATCCTCTGAGGGATTATTAAAGATTATAACAATAGTCTGTTAGCCATTGAAATTAGATTTATATGCCTTTGCCTAAAACAATTATTTGCAATTGGAAAAAGGCCACACCCGAAAGCCTTTTTTCCCTTGTCTTTTTCTGTCTTCAGAAAATATTTTGGTTTTAAATATTTAAAATGCATTTTCACACTTTATTGTTTTTTCCTGTTTTCAAGGATGATACACAACTTAATTCTACTACTGTTTAAAGAGTGCAGCATCTCAGGGCATTATGTTGACATTAGAGGAAAAGTCTAGCTTTTTCGAGTTGCAATCTGTAGTTGCTGTTGATGTCTGATATATTTTATCAGCAATTATAAGTTAGACAATAACCAATCCTGGAAGAAGCTCGTAGTCCAGTATAAAACAGTTCCTGTGGTAGACCACAACCCTCCTGGTAACCATCTGTGTTACTTAAGTCATATCAGCTTTCTGCCTCTGATGGTCTCCTCCCCCCTCTTTTCTTTGTGAACCAAAAGAAAAAGCTCTTTTGGGAGAACCTGACAAAATGTACCACACAAGCTGTGCTTAGCACAACAGGACATGGATCTTGGCTGGAGCATTTTGGCAATTCAGTGAAAGGGATACTACACTGATAAGAAAGGTTTCAGGCAGAAAGCTCAACAAGTACAAGCCATTAGTTCTTCAAAGCCTCCTCTCTTTTATGATTACTAGGGAACAATTCACATACAACCCATCGCCCTCATAAGAGTTTTGTGACAATTAATTATATAATGCTTGTGCAGTGCTTTGAAGACACAAAGGCAGATCCCCAGCTGTGTTGGAATCCAGATATCACAAGGTAGCCTAACACAACCAAAGCAAAAATAATGTACAGGATTTCTAGGCTGGTGGAGAGCTGCCGTGGAGGTTATTTCTCTCCCTGCCTGGCTGTTGGGGTGGGAAGTCTCCTGCCTTTCTCCAGACTCACCATTCCTCAGGGACAGATTCAAGCTAAGCTCTAGGCAGAGAGAAACCTGAGGACACTCAGTGCCACTGAAAGCTCCCTTTGTGTGATTTGGATAGAGTAGGACCTCAGAGCAAAGCATAAAACTCAGCCCAGCAGCATATACGCAGACGTGCATTAGCACAGGACCAGGCAGTGCACCTTCCTGCAGGGCTGCACTGAAGGTACAGAATCCCAGAGCTAAACAGGGCTTGAGCCTTCCTCGCTCTTTCAGTATAGATATAACCTCAGTGACCCAAAAACTAGTGAAGAGTTCAGGGCAGCTGAGTCTATGCTGTGGCCCCCTCCTGCCCCACTTTTTTTTCTCTTTCATCATTTTTGACGCAAGATCTAACTAATGAGGTTCAGACTCCATGTCTTGGTTATATGTAACCTATATTTCATTCCCAGAAGATTAACTCTAGTTTTGGCATGCATCTGTGAGTTGCATCTGTGCAATTTGAAATTGATGGGCCTGGGGTGGGGGTCAGTTAGAATACAGAAGTGTAGAAGGAGGAAGTCAATATTTTATGTACCAAATTTCATCTTGCTCTAGCCTTTCATATATGGAGCTTTAATTGTTTCAAATGCCCAGCTTCATGTCATGCTGTCATTTGTCACACTGTTAAAAGTGTGAATGAAAATAAATACAGAAAACAAAGTCTGACCAAAAGAATAGATGCTTAATGGGGAAGAAGATAGCCTTTTTTTTAATAACGTGCTCTTATCAAAGAAAAAAGCCAAGGAAACTGTGGTTTTATTTTTTTGAAACACAACAGAACTAAATAACTCATATTCAGTTCTGCCCATTTGAGCTTTGTAATGGTTCTAGATGGACATCTTTCAGGACTTGCACAGAGACATAAAGTAAGGTCAAGTCATGCTTTCCTGAGAGTTGTTTTTTGGAAACTGTAAACCAAAAACATTTCTCAGAAAGAGAAGGGAGATTTCACTCCACTTTATAATATGTCACTGGAATAACATAATGGTACTTGGAGTCTTCTGATTGTATTTGGTGCCTTTCTACCAGAAGGGGTTCAATGTCACCAGAAGTTATTAGTTTAGTATATGAGTCACTTCACAAAAATCCATGGCTTGTATTATGCAAAGGATCTTAAAAGATTAAATTTTCTGGCTTAAATGTATATAACCATTAATTTCTTTACTGTAAATCACAGATCACCACCAGCATTCAACTATTTGTGGGGTAGAGCTGGAAACAGATATCCTGATGTCTTTTGGTCCTCTGAAAGCCTGTGCTGTTATTTTGGTGGAGTAGGCAATAGAAGAACCAGTTAATTCACTGTCAGATGATGGGACTCAGTACACAGAAGTGATTGCAGTTAGAGTAGGAAGCTGTGATGTTTTTTTCCAGAAGCAGAAAAGATACTAGGAGAAGAGAAGTGGAAACCAAGCCCTCAACACAGCATCTTTGAGTGCTTTTGCTGCTCTGATTTTGACCAAGCACAGGTGAAGAGCTGCTTCACAAACACTTCTCATCCTCCATTGACTTCCATTAAGAATCACAGTTCTTGCTAGCCTGAATAATAACATTCTGTGTGTGCTTTGGCAAGGGAATAAACAAAAGGCATGAGTCTGAGAGATCAAGACATAAGCCCACCTCCCACCTTTACTGTGAACACAGAGTGGTCATGGGTTTGCTAAATAAGCTTTAATGTTAGATCTATCCCTTTCAAAGTTAGGATTCAAAAGAGTCTTTGCCGCTCTATATATCTGTTTAGACTGCACATAGGAGTTGCTCTAAAAAATGCTAAAAAAAAACCCCATAATATTCTTCCTGCAGAAAATAGAATTATTTTTATTGCTTTCCATTTGTAAGAAAAAAGAAAATTAAAAATGCTATTTTTTTATATCAACATGCGGAGACTGGAAAGTTTTACGTTGATGGTGTTCATATGGATGCTTTTCAGAATGCTGTCACACACACACACAAAAAATGCCAAAATATTTTTTTTTCCTTTTTTCCTTGAGCTAATTTTATGACATTTTAGAATATTCTTTTTAAGTGAGTGTGAAAGAAACGGCACAATATTTTTTGTTAGGAAATGCTATGACAAGTCAATAGAAGCACATTAAGGTCTACTGCAGATACTGAAGAAGCCCTGTGAGCTCAGCCAGCACCTGGAAAAGAGAAGAGCACAAACGAATCCTGTTTAGTGGGTTTTTGGGGGGAAAACCTAAAGGTTGGAACAACATGTTATAGCTTCTGCCCTTAACTCCTGACAAGCTCAATTTTCAAAAAACCCGAGCACCTCCTCATGCCACTTCCAGTAGATATAACTGCAGATATTCAGCACTTGAATATCTTATTTGGGACCAGTCTTAAAGCTTTTCTGATTAGAAGTTTAACCACATGTACAGCAGAACTAATGATTACTTGCCCGCTGCAGAGACAGGTAGTAGTTGGGAGATGCAACAAATTTTGAAGGATTTTGTGTTCCTATGTTCTGGAAGTGGGAAAATACTCTTACATTGCTATTTTTAAACAGATTTTTCAAAGGTCATTTTAAATAGATGGAAGAATAGTTTAAAAGTCAGAAGACTAGTTCAATACTACAAAGCCAGTGGAAAAAGAACTTATCCTCTTCTTTTTATGTTGGTGATTTGAATTTTGGTTGCATTTTTTGTTCATAGCTATTGTAAAAACAAAATGTAAATTGCACAATTAAACATTTGGAACAGCCTCCTTTATCAGTGTATAATTCACAGTGTGTCAGGGACATCTAACAACATCCCATTATGGATCAGTTATCAGACAGTTGTTGAGTTAACTGCTATTATCTCCTTTGCCATCCCCCATTATATGATGTGAATAGTTTCTGATATTTGTTATGCAGCCTTTTTTTTTTTTTTTTTTTCTTTCTTCCTTTCTCATTCTTAGGACTCATCTCCTGTTCTTCTTTGGTTTGCCTTATCACCTTCAGGTAGCACTACATAGATCATACTGCTTCTTCGTAATTGCTCTTTGCTTATACCCTTCACGTTACCACTGCTGTAGACATTACGTTGGGCTGGACTGGCTTTGTTCAGGCTTGATGGGACTGCTATTGTGTTTGCAATTGCTGCTGGTGATCTGTATGTTTTCTAATGCAGATGTAGATTTTCCCAGGATGGCCAAGAGCACTAAAGCTCCTACATTAACACTGCCTGCCTGCAGTGGACATTGTAATTGTCTTTGATACTTCTACCATCCTATTATTTAGGCAGCTGGCTGTGTCTGTCTTTAGTGCCTTTTGATAACGAATGCTGTATAGATGTGGGTGAGCACCAGTTGTTAGGACACATAGCTCACTCCCCTTCTATTCCCCTTTCACTAGCAACTGTTGCTCACCTGGACACTCGCCAGCCCAGAGCGGTGAGAGTGCTGGGGAATAGCGAGAGTACTTGCTTCACCCTCAGGGCCAGACAGTCTGTATGCCCTCCGTGGAGCAGTTGGCTCCCAGAATTGCTTGGAGAAGCTGCCTGCGGACAGCATTGAGCCACACAGGGGAGAAGGGAGGTGAGAAGAGGCAAGTGCTACAGGCTCCATGATCATCAGCCAGTCTCCAGCTGGCTTTATGCCTTCTTAAAGCATTTTTCTTGAGGACTCAGGTAATCAGGCAGAAGAGTTCTGGTCAGCATTCCCAAATTGTGAGCTGTCTCTCACTGTTAGGCAAGAAGTTTTGTCTCTGCGCAGGCTCTGGTTGAAGTCAGTGCAGGCAGCTTTCTGTGAGTTCTTACGTCTTGAGAATTATAGCTCAAACTTCTTATTTCTTATTGTTACCTTTCTGTTCTGATTTTTAAGCACTCTGGGTCTCTGATAAATCAGTACTACAGGTTTCTCAGTAGGTTATAGCACATATTATATCAGTTACAATGACTGAGTAGTCACCTGTTGGTTTAAGACAACTTTAAGTTTACCGGACTTGCTTTACCTAGAAATTTAATTTTTAAGCAAATGACAAAGCTGAATAAGCAGTGATTTTACAATACTTTCACACTGACTGACTAAAAGTTGAAACTCCGAATGCACCATTAGTACTCCTCACTACAGCAGACCTGTCTTACAGTGCTAATATTCCCAACTAGAAATAACCAAGACACTTGGATTAATTGTTGCCTCTCTGCCTGGGAAACACTAATGAAAAATGTGTAAGAAACTTTCAGGATCATTCATAACAAAATAATAGAATATCTTATAGTGCNGGTAAGTTTTTTTTTTTTTTTTTTTATCTGTCCAGATACTAACTCAGCACTTGGCTCAAGTCACCATAAAGTACATGAATGCATTTCCTAATAAAAAGTGAAGTTTCCCTACAGGAGCAGTGAGCTGTCAGCTATCTTTCTGCCTTCCTTTATTTATTTTTCTGCCTTTCCCTTTTGCTAGCTCTTGTCAAATTTCTCTGGAACATTTTTTTCTCTCTTTGCTATTCTGCAAGAGCAGAAGAAAAGAAAATTGGGGAAAAAAACCTAGGGGCTTTAAAGTTTAAAAAATAAACACAATTTGGGAACTGTACAAGCAGCTGTTAGTTGCACAGGCCATAATTTACTAGAATACACATGGCTGTAGTCAGCAAAATTAGTGTTTGCTTGGGTTTGCATTTCAGGCAACTCACCACTTCTGAAACTAGCATATAACAAAGACATCAAGGAAGGCAAAGAAAAAGGGGGGGGTTGTGTGATTTTTATTCTAGCACACTTACTCTTTTATAAATTCCTCTTCTTCAAAAAATGTGTAATTTCTTTTATTTTATGATCACCGTCATCATTCTGTGAATATCAGCAGTTGGTCTACTTACCAACAGCAAAGCCTCATGGAAGCCTGAGTTCAGGATACGGGATTACTGTGGATGTGGAAGGTTTATGAATTAGGTGAAAAACTGCAGTTTCTTGGCTTGACTACAATTCATTTCCCTTCCAGCAACCTATCTACCTAATATTAAAAGATCTAAAATCTCACTTGCGGGGTTTATTAACCTGTTGCTTCACCAAAGTGCACGCGAACATGACTCTGCATTTCTCCATTCCCTGACAGCATCCTTTGTGTCCTGGCCTGACCCTCCATTTGAGGGTCTCTGGGAATCCCACAAACTGTTACCAGAGTAGGGTAATTAGACCTGTAAAATGACAGGTCAGCTGTGATATCGTAAAGCTGAAATACCAATGATGTGTTAGTGCAAAACATGGCCACCTGGACATAGTCATGTTTGCTTACAGACCTGGAGCAGAAGGGGTAAGTGCAGGGAGTGACAGATGTCCTTGATGGAACTAAAACTGTTGGTTGAAAACACAAGCGAACTTACAAGAGCTTTTGCCCAGGAACATTCGATATGTATCTAGTAATGGAAATCCTAAATCTTGAGAGGGCCTAAAGACTTAGCATGAGTCCCATGAGGTACAGATGACTTCAGAGGCTTGAATCTCTGCTCTACCACAAATTCTTATTTAATCTTGGCAAAACTCTGAGGATAAAATTAAGGCTATTAATTAAATGCTGAAGGAAGTTAGGTCCCCTAATTACTGCAATACTTTTGGAGATGTTTATTCTTTGGCCTTCTCTACTTTCAAAATATGTTTCAAAGTTCTTCCTGATAATGACTCCAGCACAAATCCTTTAGAAGCTGTGATGCTCACAAGCAAGAAGGCAAATAGCTGTGGTGTCACAGTAGTGAAAGACACAAAAATCCCAAATAGAAAACTGACAACTATTTTATGGTTTCTACTGGATTCCTAAAGAAAATGAGTTGCAATAAGAAACTGTAAAATATGTGGCCCTTGAACAACTGCAAATACTGCCTTTCTTCTTGCTTTCACCTTAAAACCCATTGTATTAAGTGAAAATTAACCCCATTTGCCCTTCAAGCCACTGTTAATTTTGAAATTGCCTATAAGTACCACACTACCACAGCAATGTTTGATCAGATAGATATTCCATCAAGAGAAGTGAACCCAATAATAAAAATAATGGGAAGAAACAACAACTAAAGATAAATTTTCTGGTTAAATATTGATGTAGAAATTATTATTTATGTTTCCTGGCTTTCCTACATTTAGTACTTGTTAGCAGTGTCCCTCACTCATGAAACATTAATGCTGTATTTTTATAGCTCGCTTCTGTTCTTCATCTGAGTTATTTTATGAAATTACTTCTTCTTATGGTGCTGAGGATTCAGATTCTTTCTGCCTATTGAGCTACACCATTATTGTCACCTCAAGTGTAGCAATTTTTTTAAAAAACTATTTTTAGAAGGAGTGAGAGTCTTTGTTACCCTCTACAGATTAGCTGTTGTGAGAGATTTGAGTCTGCCCATGTTCACAGGTTGTGGAACATTGTCCAGACACGCTACTTTAGGTGTTATGCCCCTGCCAGAGAGGTAAATCCTGTAAGCCTTGAAATATGTGAAGTACCGAATCATTGCAACCTCAAATGCATGTGATATCAGCTACATGAGATCATAAATAGCATGAACATCAGGACATCCACAGCCAGTCAGTCCATTTAGCTCAGCATCCAGCGTCCAAGCACAGATAGTAACAGATACTTGAGAAAGAGTGTAGGAAAGAACAGAGGGTATAATCAAGAAAAGAATAATGTGTTCCTACTGTATCTTCCCAGATATCACCTAATCTGCAGTTTAGAAACTTCCTGAGTCAGAGATAATGTCTTGATGTTTGACAACCTTTGTGCAGTTATGTATGTATCAAAAACAGTTTGTGGGATGCACAGCCTTCTGCAGTATGAGCAATGCAAGCACATCCTGCAAAATATTACATTCTTTTCTCTGTTTGGAACCCATCACTTGAACATTTAATGGGATTCCTCCAAGTTTTGTGTTTTGAAAATCTGTGAACAATCTCATAAATCTAAAATTCCCTTATCTAGTTGTGATCTTGCATTCAGTACCTCTTTTTGAGGCCTGAGTCCTAGTCAGGGCATCCGAGTTGAAAATACTGGTGATGTTTTTTATGCATTTCTCCTTTGCTCTATCAGTCCTGTTAATACTCCTCTAAATAAAAGTCAATGGGGAAACTTCTCTTCAAAATAACTTTAGGATAGCTAATCATCAGTAAAGGAATTCGGATTTCTAAAGTCTTCAAAAACTTCTGTGATCTCCTTTAAGTTTCATCTTGCTTATGTGCAGAAAAAATGCAGCAGTTCAGAGTAGATCTTGTCCTGGTGTAAGTCTAATGGCTCCCACAGCTGGTGTATATTGATGTAGCTCTATTGATTTAAAGAGTGCTACACTGATTTATATCAAGCAAGGATCTGGGCCTCTATGTCCCAGCAGAACTCAGTGATAAACTATGTTTTAAAACAAGTTAGGGGGAGTAATTCTGCTGAATCACGTGCTTGTGCCAGGTACATACACCTAATGAGCAATTTTTAAATGCTACTGGCCTTAGAAAGGCAACATTTGTGATAATAGCAGCATATCACTGTTGTGGCCACAAGATGGCCGTATTTCTGAACACAGTTTGTCAGGAATGGTATAGCACAGGAAGTGAATTTGTTCTTTTCAGATGGGGAAGGCAGTCACCGGCAACAGTGGCATTGTGCTTAACGCTCTTGCTTCGTCTCAGCCGCCTGCCCGATATCGCTGAATACAAAAGCTTGCAGGAATCAGCAGATGCTTGTATGCTTTAGCAGAGGAAAGCAGCCTGGAGCTTGCAAGAAGTATGTGAACTGGATGTGATTCCTGACACCCCACAGATGACAGACTACACTCTGGATTTGATTGTGCCAGATTATTCATTGGTCTAAAGCTACCTACCATCAAATCTTTGCCTGTCAGGCATAGCAAAACCACCCTACACAATTTGTGGCACCAACAATAGGATCCTGGAAAGTCACTGATTGTTAAAAAAGACAGAGTCAAGATATAACGCATATATAGTTTGGTTTCAAGTTTGAAAGCATGATATGGCCAAGACAACGCTGATCTGCCCCAGGTTATTGGACCAGCAGATGCCCTGATTGATAAGTCATAGCTTTCTGACACGTGCCACACAGCTAAGATTCAGCATTACAGTAGAGCAATGCCAGTAATTCTTTAGTCTTTTGGGATTTTTTTTTTTAAAGTAATTCCTCCATTTTATAATTCGAAAATGCAAATCACTCACTAATCCCTCAGTAATTAATGTCCAAATTTTGTTCTTTATTTAATCTATTTTATCAATTTACATTTTATTAAGAACTCCAGAGTTTTATGTATCCGGTTTTTTATTTACATGCCCACTGACTCATGCAACAGAGGAATAGAGGCAGGAATGAGAACTTGGTGATTTAAAGGATCACAAGTCTCCTAAAAAAGATTTAATTTGAATATGTCTTTGTCAGCTCCTACACCAATCCTTCACAGCTAAACAGAGAAGATCACTGTCTGTGTTTTGACCTGCAGGGAACTGAAGCATGTGTATAGAATGGGCCTGATTCAGCTCACAATGGATTCATGCAAAGAAATCCCACTATGATTTTAGTATCCCACTTTGACTTTAGTAGGAATAAGATCAGGATGGAATAGGCAAGAACAGGCCTGCAGTAAAAGCCTCTGTTCAAGGGATAAATTGGATGATGAAGTTCTGACTCCCAGTCTAGTTCTTCAGCTGCTTGACTGCCTCACAAACTTATCTTTGACCCTAGTTTAAGGGTATATACTAAACCACAAGATAGCTTCAGGAACATGACTCAACAGGACTACATATGAGCTTATATATATACATGTTATCAGGTATTCTGATAAAACTCCATTCACTCTTTGAATAGACCTTTCAGATATTATCTTTTCTTTTTATTTGCCAAAGTATATTTAAAAGATAAAACCCAAAACAAAACAGGAATCCTAGTGAAAGAAACTGATATTGGCTTGCAAAGAAGCTTCCTGGGTTGTTACTATTCTTTTGTAATTATGACAGAGATCAAGAGATCATCAGTAAAATAGGTTGTCTTTCATTGCTCATGCCAGTCTCAGTACGAGCATAAGATCTGCTTCTGGAGAAGTTCTTTGATATAAATGGCTTTATTGATTGAAAAACAATGATACCAAACTACATGAGACTTGCAGAGATCACAGACAAGCACTGAACAAGAAATCACGTAGCAAGAACATGCTTCTGGGATGCTGCAAAGCTTCATCTTTAGCAGTCCCTGTCCAGCAGTCTAATTGACCTCCTTTTCACAGAGCTACACTGTGCACTATAGGCCCAAGACCAGGAAAAAAATCCAAGTTTCTCATGTTGCAGGAAAATCTTCAATTGTATCCAAGAGCTCTGCAGATAAAATGTTTGCAGGAAGTAATTTTTGTATGTCAGCAGGCTGGTATTCTAATATTATAAAGATCCCTTGTTTAACTGTAGATAATTGGAGTACACTTAAAAATGCACATACAGTGCAATTCTGGTACTTTAAGAGAAGTAACACAGCAAATATTAAGGTGGGATAAACCTATTATTTTCTCTCTGACATTTAGAATTAGGAAGGAAGAAAGCAATTTGCAAATGCGAGTTTGAATTAGACCAAGAGACTGGTGAATATTTTAGCATTGTCTGCCAGAAATGCTTTCTGAACAGTCCAGCTCTCACAGAAAAACCTCCTGGAACATCAAATAGAAACAGTATGTGAAATGCATGCACTGTTCTTCTGAAATCCCCGTGGCAAGATCCCAGATGCATGGAGAATAAATGGTATGGAGTATTTCATGCTCTCCTGATCATTATGTAGTATTATCACAGTCTTCATAAATTTTAGACTTGAGGTAGGGCTTTGTGAACACAATATAAAAGATGGAACCAAAAGAAGGCACTCATTCCAATTCCATAAAAAAAATAACATAAGGGAAAACAGGTGAATGACAAAAAAGAATTCAACAGAGTATGTGCCAGTAGAATAAGTCATGCTCTCAGAATTTACGTGTTGTCAATATTTTTTGTGGGTATCTGAAAAAAATTTTAACAGAGGAACAGACAGGGGAAAATGAATTGGCTTTGTGGGTTCCTTGGAAAACTTCTCCTGGACAGCAGAAAAGAATGGAGGAAAAATATAAGTGCTTGAAAATTTAACAAGTGAGTAAAATGGGCACCAGGACAGCAGGAACAGAGGGTTGGCGTCTCCTCAGCTGGTAAGAGACACAATATGGAGGGCAGATTGGAAAGGACTTTACAAGAGGAACAACTGTCTCACACTTAAAAGTTTGAAATAAACCATTAAAAATGTTAATATGAAAATGACTGCAATCCTGATTCCTCTTCACTGAAAGAAGTGACTGATCAGCACAGCAGTTAAATAGATGCTCATTTTGCAAATCTCTATTAAATGTTGCTTACTGTCCCTCCGCTAGACACTGAGGTTGCATGACCTCTCTTAATCGGCTTCAAACCAATTCATTAAGCCATTAAAGAAAGTCAATTGTCTTTACCCCATTCATTTAATCTGAAGCTGATTAGGGAATACTAATCCATTCCCTAAAGAATTGGGGTTCCTAAACTTTCCAACATCACTATATAATCTGGAAGATCATGTTTATTTATGAGCACACCAAAATAAAAAAAAGCTTGGGCCTGACATATCCTTTGATCATGCAAGTGATTTAGGCTATTACCCAGCCCTATAGCTTGTGACAATGTTTTACAAGGTGTATTAAGGCACAGGAGTACCTGGCGTATCCTGTATGGTACATGCTCCATACAGACAGATTTCTAATCATCCCTGGGGCCTTTTTCAGTTTCCATAAAGAGGGAGAAGACCACACAAGAGGACAGAAAGCTCAATCCTGACTACTTGGACTGAAGATCTTGGGAGTGCTTGTACCAGCGATAAGAGCAATATGGGCAACAAGTCCTGCAATAGGCAGAATTTCACTAAGCGTTGAGCTAACTCCTTAGCCCATAAGAGTTTTACAGTGAGACCAGTTCTCCTCCACTCATGAGTTGCTGCTTCAGGCTCTCATTAGTTTTTGCAAGATTATCAATTAAATTCAGACATGTTTTCAAGATACTTCATAAGAATCTCCATCATTACCATTACATGTAGAAAAATGTAATGGTAATAATGTACACATTCCAGTCATGCAGAGAACCTCCCGAGGCAATCTCAGCATGTCATTAAATGGCATCTCCTCATGTTCACATGTGTCTTGGGACAAACTAAATTCATCCTTTGAGCCTGTGGCCCACTCTTTACCAGCTTCAGAAACGTGAAAATGAAGCTATGTTCCCAGCCTGAGGGAATTAAGAGCTCTGCACCACCCTGCTGCTCAAGAACAAAAAGGTCATGAGTGATGAGTCCTCAGGCGGAGCCAGGAGGATAGGGGAGAATGAAAAATGGTCTGTTACCCCACCAAATCTGTCAGCTCTCAGGTCTGGCATGTAGAAATATTTTATGTTTTTATCAAAAGCCAAGCTTGGGCTGTCTTTTCATTATTCAGGAATCAAACCTCTTGGAGGTTTCAGGGGGCTGAAGGAATCCACCCCTCCCAGCTGCAACAGTGGGGCTGCAAAAGAGCTGGGCTGAGGTGGAGTAGATGGCTAAGGAGAGATCCTCTCTGACTGCCCCTTGTGCTAGTCCTGTCCTTGTGCCTAACAGACATCTCCTTCCAACTTAACAGTGGTTCATGTTTGGGGTTTTTTTCTACCATTGTGGGCAGAAAAGGAGTTGCCTAGTTTTTTTTGGAATTGTCACATAGTGGTTCTGACCTTGTGATGGGTGATGGGCTGGATGTGTCTTGGCTGGCTTGAGGCCACCAGATATTGAGCTTTAGTTCTGTTTCCATTGCAGAGAACAAGAGAAAATCCAATATACTATTTTGCACATTATCTAAGAAGTTTTACTTGGGAATTTGTAAAAAAGCAGCTTTGCGTGAAAAAAGACCTAACTTCAGCTGTAATATGGTTGGTATTGTCTGCCCTACATTTAATCTCACAGGTGCCAAACTGTTTTAACAGCACACCATGCAGAAACAAAATTAGTAAATGACTTGTTGAACTTGGTAGAGAAAGCCAAGGATCATCCTTCACAGAGGTCAGGTAATCTACTTAGGGAGAGAAAGATCATTAGATAGCCATCTCCCTCTTTAAAATGAGCACCTGATTATTCAAGTCGGGTTTGAATTGTCTTCTTTGTACAAGTGAGATGTTATTTTAAGATTTGTTTTAGAGATTGTATTCTGCATTTAAAATCTCTTTTGTGTGTAATCTTCTGCTATCTCCTTTGTTCTTGTTAAACAGATGAAGGAAGGAACTCCTGCCAGCTTTTTTGTTTCGCATTTGGCATATTGCTATAAATTGTACACACAAAACTTCATAAAAGCTTTTATTCACCATCTTTTATTAAGAATCTTTGTGCAAGTGTATGTGTCTCTATTTATAATCATCTATATTTGCATAAAATGGAAGAGGCCAGAACCCAGAATAAAACCAAAAAAGACGATGAACCTTAGCAGTCTGAGAACTCAGCCATGAAATTGTTAGGCTTATTAAAGAATTCGGACTAATTCACGAGAGGTTTTGTCTTTGAAAATTCCTGGCTACATGCATTTGCTTATACAAGTCCAGCAAATCAGTTAATAGATCAGAGTTCTCCCCCAACCTTTTCCTTTTTTTCATGCACTTTTCCAAACAGCCTGATACATTGCGATGTTCTGCATTAGAATTGAATGCTGTTCTTTATAACTATTGTGGCGAGTACATTTAGATATGTGTAGTGCACTTTAGAAATACAAGGTAGCACTATGTAAGTGTAATGTATTTATTCAGTGCTGTAAATATTCATGGGGCTTCTTATGTCAATAGAAAATAACAAATTGTATTGTGCTTTTGGTTACGGTGATACTGATCTTTGATTATTCCACTGACTGCATAGTGGTGCTCTAGACTTTAATAAATGCAACTAATACAAGGATATGGCCTACGTAAGAAAATATGAAAAAAAAAAAAAAAAAAGCATTGAAGTACAAGGCTTTTCAGGCTCTGTGTTTGTTCTGCTCTGAGATCTGGCCTAGAGTTAGATGACAGGCATTTTGCAGCCAGACTTGAAACTGAAGCTTTAAGTGCCTGCCTTGGGAAAAACTGGAGGCATGTAGAAAACCTTTGTGGATGTTGGTAGTCATTTCTAAGTACCTGGCAAAGGCTGCTAAAGAGTAATTGTTGTTTGCTAATTTGAGCTCTAAACTTTCAGATAATTACTGTGCTAATGGATACCGACTGAATTAAAATGCTTAAGCCAATATGACAAAAAGATTGAAGAGGAGAAAGGAAGGAAATGACCAAACTTTTGTCCAAACTCTCCAGACTGTCTGAACTAAAGTTAGTTAAGGGATACAGTGCCTCTGTCATTTGCATAGCTGCAGGTGAGCACACTATTGCTCTTTTTCAATATCCCTTGCATTTAATCAGGAACTCTGCAGAGATTTCATATCTTTAGGTACTGGAACAGTTGTCTAGTCTGTTAGGAATAGGACGAGACAGATGAATAATGGTAAGTCTGAGTCTCAGTGCAAATGTATATGGCTGGAAAGCTAAGGTTTGCAGTAACAGCACTGTAATTACTGTCACTTAAGGGTTTTGAAATCAAGTAGCCTGACTATGGCTTTAACAGTAAAGGATGCAGATCTCAAGCTTGTCTATGATACCTGGGGGTTTAGGTCGAAGCTGGAAGAGCTGAGTCTGGGCACAAACTGCTGACATCTGTTCTGGGAGATCTTCGCAGCAGGATAAGATGAAGTTACCTCTTGTTACCCTCTTGTTCTTTGGAAAACAATTTTAAAAAAATGCAATTAACAAAGAAAAAGATTATATACTTTTTTCATTTTGAAGCCTGAGTTGATATCCCCCCTACATCTTCAAGAAAAATCAAAATCACTGGTTGACATTTCAGTGACTAGTTCTTAGATTAATATCTTAACCTTCACCAGTGTACATTATTGAAGCTTGGTCTTATTTTTTTTTTTGTTGTTGTCAAAACTTGTAAAACATTGTAGTTTCTTGATTCTGAAAAGGATGAAAAACTGGAACTTTAAGAAATAGTCTACAAATTATGAGATTTGTAATAACCCTGTAAATGAGCAACACCACTAGGTTCTAATGTAAATTGATGTTACCTGTGCAATCAGTTCATATTAAAAGTGTTTTAATTTCTTCACAGGCTATCTGATTTTTTTTTTCTCTGAAACTCATTGGTGGCTTTTTTTTCATTCTATAAAATAGGAGTGATACATTGAAAAGGCAGACTGGGGGTAGAAATTTCACAGATGTTTTACAAAGAGTTTATTCACTAATGCAAAATCAAAGGTAACACCTCTCCTGAATGTAGCAGTTTATAAGCTGACCTGCTGCAGTAAAGGCAGAGTCACAGATCTCTCTGCTGAGTGCAGCCTGTGAAGGAATCTAAGGCTACCTCAGACACCTGTTTCTTTCATCTTCAAATCTTATCTTAAATATTAACAATATCACGTTCCAGTTCCTTCATATCAGATCTTAAGAAGAGGCACATGAATTATGAATTTCCTTCTCAAAGTCTTTTTCTTCTGATTGCTTTAATGGCCATGAGACACACTGGACTGATCAGTTTCCAGAGTGTTATCTTGTATTGTAAGGAAGACATATTAAGGATTCTTCTGTTCTTTGTCACTGCCCGCTGCTTCTGAAATGGTGAAGTACGTATGAGGTACAAATACATGAGTGGGTCTATGCATTCTCTTAGGCTTCTTGACCAATGGGACACCTGTGGATGCTAAACTCGATGGTAGTTTCAGTGATATGGATCCAGAGATCTCAGTCTTTCCAATT
>VZTM01010159.1:72662-95308 GCA_013400555.1 Jacana jacana | reverse complement strand
GATTCTATGATTCTATGATATGGGGGCTGGTGAGTCTCTGTGCTCACAGAGCAGAGTAGGGTTAGCTCTCCTGGCCCTGGTGCAAACGTCTCCATTGCCTAGCCCACCTCCAGGCAACCAGGACGAGCTGGAAATGAATCCCAGTGAACTCCTCCTCCCCAGCTTGTCTTGGGGATGCTTGGAGAACTCTCACCTTGTTCCACCCAGCCAGCCACAGCTCAGAACCCTACTAGGGACATGCTTGAGCAGCCCGGGGTCTGGGAAGAGCCATGCATGAGTGTTGCAGAAGTAGGGAGAGCTCAGAAATTTTGCATGTGATATGCTCAACATCTTCAGCTGCTCTTGCACTTCATACATGGTTTTATATTCCCAAGGCAAATGTAAATTGTCACTGTTCGGTTGACTTCAGCCTGCTTTCATCCACTCACTCCAGGTGCAGTTCTGCCCCATAATCTTTAAAACAGTAAAAACAGACTCAAAAAAATATGTTCCCCACCTTTGCTCTGCTTTTGTGAAGCTGTTAATCCAAATTCTGCCTGGGCCTCACTGGGTATGGCTGCTGCTGTTGGATTATTTAACTCTAGCAGTGGTGCTGTCGTTGCGAGATACTGTAAAATTTGCTTTTTGCCTTAGTCCAGGTTATTGTTGCTAATTGTACATTTTCATCTACAAGTGCCAAGTGCCTGCTCTAAAAAAATAGAAACCTAACCCCCCCAAACCATATGCTAAATTCCTAGCTGTGTAGTAAAGATTGATTGCATGTGTTTATGTGTAATTTAAAAATGGTACGTTCAGGAAGTGTATGGTCTCTTAAAGGCAAGTTTAAAACCCTTCAATTTTACATAAGTTTATTTATATTAGGGAAAAGGGCCTGGAGTACTAAGGAAAACCCCATGATATATAGGGTTCAGCCTGAGAATTCTCAGAACTATTTTATATATTTTTATTCTATCAATATGCTCTTTCACAGCTACTAATTATTTTTGTTAGTTGACTTACAGAAACGCGTATATAAAATGAGAAGTAAGTAATTCCACAGCACTAATAGTATTAATGAAAAGCACGAAGTCTGGAGGCAATTGTAAAAACACTAGTTCAACCAAAAAGTAATTCTCATTTGAATTAGCATGATTAATTACATAGCTTTTCCTTGTCACAGTACACTGAAATCGAAACAGTCAGGATGTTTTAAAGCTTTCAGTGTATAATTCTGGTATATGTTAGAAAAAGTGTGTATAGACACAGTGTACATGTGCATTAAATAAAGCTATAAATAAACAAGAAATGCAGTAAACTTCAATTCTCCTTTTAGTTGAATATTTTATTGAAGAGCCTGTTTCACGTATTTGCATAGGAAAGCAAATGTGGCTTTAGATGGAGGTTGGTTGCCCCGGTGTCACGCAGAGGGGTATTGGGATGCCACAGCTTTTGGACTACGCACCTAATTGCTTTGCAGGCCCTACACGTCCATGCAGCTGGAACTGTTTCTCCTGGAGGGGTGCAAGAGGAATCACCCCGTTTATTTCTTTTGCATACTTGCTACAGTATTTGCTCACTACACAGGTCGACTCTGTGAATGTGTTGCTGTTGGCCCTGGGCTGAAGAAAGGCTTGCCGGTGCCTAGGGAGGGTGGCAGCGGTGTCACCGCTCCCTGCCCATGCTCCCTGCGCAGCCCCGCAGCGTGAATGGTTCCCCTCTCAAATACCTCGCATCCTCCCAGTGTTCCTGACGTGCCCAGGTTCCCTTAGGCCTGCGGTATGCCATGGGTGTTTATTATGTGGAAAAAAAGGAAATCCTGCCAATCCACATCACTAATGCAAGTTTGTCAAATGACATCAGCAGCAGAGGAGAATTTAGTTCCTAACCACATGCAAATAGGTCCCAGACTGTTGGTTATGCCATGATGTCAGCTCTGATTCCTCATCCATTATTTGATGGGCTTCAATGTGTAAATGCCAGATATGTTCCTCCTCCTTTTTCCTCCCCTCCCACGTGGGACTTCTGGGTTTGTTTTGATTTTATTTGTGGAAAAATGTTTTGAACAACAAACATACCTCCTCAGAAGTTTATTTCAAGGGTGATTTCTTAGGCAAGCTTTCCTAGTCTTTGTTATCATTTTGCATTATGGTGAGCCATTAATTACTAAAGCAGTTCAGATATTTTCCCAAGGGATTCAACTAAGTATGGGTAATAGTTCCAATGGTCTTTGTCATGAATTGGCATTAACTTTGTTAATAAAAGCTACTGTATCATTTTAGCTGCATGAAGCATTAAAGCATGTCAGCCTGCGAGTACTCAGGCACGACAGCAAATCAGGTGCAGGCTAACGTCAGGTTGGGTTTGATGGCATGGATGTCTGCTTAAAATGGCATGGGCCTCCAGACTGTATAATTTGGGGTATTGAGACATGAAACTTGTCACTGCTGGGTCTAGGGGTCAAAGCCAGCTGAGCTATGAAAGGTGTGCCTCTTGTCATCTAGCATTAGCTGTCTTGTTCTGCCCAGACTAAACTCCTCCTGTAAGCTGTAATCACTTCCAGGGGGTAATTCATCCCCAAGGCATGGGATAGTTTGCCCTGTGCAGAAATTATCTAGATGTGAATTTTAGACTACTGACCCTGATTTTAGATTAATTCTGACCTCTTTGAGCAGCAGATCTTACTTTCCTTTTTACTGGTATCTTTCCCAGAGACACCAGGAGGGCATTGGTGCCTTCTGAGCATGGGCTGCATTCCTCTGCTGCCTCTCCTTGGACCTCTGCTCTAAGAGGACACTGCAGTAGCTGCTCTTTCAGTGCAGAGTTTGAGATTGGGACTTGGGAGTTCTTCATGGCTTTTGGATTCAGCCTGGGTCAGGCTTTTTCAGATGGAAGGTTTGACAAGGTAGGAAATGGGCAGATGTCACTGGCAGTTTAATTTGGTTTTCAACCAGAGGTTTCTGGGTCTCTTAACTTCACACAGTTCTGCACCCATCCGTTCAAACTGGTCCCTTATAAGGCATTATGCAAATAGTATTCCCAACACAAGGGAGCTAAAGTCTATTTGCAAAGCTACTGAATACGAGTATAAAAATCAAATTACAGGGCCTGATGTCTTTCTGACAATTCTTATTTTAAGTAATATAGGTATTACAGGCAAGTGAGAGATTCCCCCCCGAATTGCACAGATGTAATTAATTAATGTCTACATTGCCAGAAAAAGGAAAGTATTTTGACAACAGTTATTTGGAACAATTATAAATTGTTCTTTCTTACAGCCCCAAAAGGCAAAAGCAGGAATGTAACTACAAAACATTGCCCTTTTTTGTCCTATTTTTTCTTTCTGATCAAGTCCTAGAGCTCACATACTGAGTAACTGGGAGAGAGGCCAAAACCTTTCCCTTTACAAGTGACTTTAAACTATGCATGAGGTGTGTTTTTTCCTTTTGTTTCATGGAAACATCTCTGTTGTTGGCAAAAGGTTTAAGTTAGGAAAGTTGGTCTATAATGCTGCGTTGCCAAGGTTTCAAGACCAGGCCTAGATGGTCCGTAAAATGATTTCCTCTTAAGCAAGAGTTCTGCCTTATTAAAAACACAGACCATGGTCATCCCTTGCCTTTCCCTGGTCGCTAACTCTCCCTTTGGGGGATGCACAGATGGTGGGAGGTTTGGTAGCCCCTCATCTGCCCCTTCCCCTTGCTGGAGCTCCAGGATGTCTGTGAGGTTAGTGAGGAGGTAGAGAGGGGTGTTCCTGTCCCTGGGACCCCATTGGTGTCTTAGGGATACTTAAGGAGGTCTTCAAGCAGTGGGCGTCTCCTGTATCTGCTGTTGTGCGGTCATGATGGGGACCTTGCCAAGGACAGTGTACTTTTGGGGAGGGAGCAGCTAAGAGAGGCGGGAGGGGACAAATCCGTTGTGGCCCTTCCCTTCAGATCTGCTCAGGCTGGGGCATTCTTACCTAAGGCCTCCCATGAGAGAGGAGATTTGAGGGAGAATCAAACAAGGGAGGTGAAAGTCTGCAAGTAATGGGGCGTCAACCAAGCGGGACTTGGCCTCCAGCTCCAGTTGGCAGGTCCCTGAAATCATATTCTGAGAACTGAGTGCAAGCCCTGGCTGGAGCATCGCTCGCTTCTCGCTGCCTGACAGACGGTAGTGCCCTGACTCGCAGCCAGCCCACAAGGCAGCCAGCGCCCGCCTCCCTACCTCTGCTAAGCCCCATGGAGGTGCAGGTTTAGGAAATGGTGGTCAAGCTGCTCAGGTTGAGCCATCCCCCATCAGCACAGTCGGGGGCTGTACAACTCCAGTCTCTGCTTGGGGCTGGATCTCTGCTCTCCTTTGTAAGCCCAAATTTCCTTTGGAATTGAGAGAAGAGCCTTGGTATTTGTATATCCCACCCCCCCCTTTCTTTTTCCCAAACTTTTTGCAAGTTGATAATTTATTCCCAGAGCTGAAAAAACCTCTGCATCGGTTTTGACTAATTCAACCTAAACAATCTGCATGATTAAATGAAGAGGGCTTTGTTTATCTAAGAGCCAGAAAGTTAAATGGGGGGTTTGGCTGATTATTTCACAAACTTTGTGTGGTACAGATACAGATTGCCGGAGGCTAACCCAGGAGAATGCAATTAACCCAGGAAAGGAATTAAATTTAAGAATTACTCTTGTGTCTGTTTCAAAACTACCTGGAAGAGCTTGTTGGGCACTTCAACTGAAAGCAACCTCCTCATGGGTATTTATCCTGATCTTGACAAACTGACTCAGTGGTACATGGGATATAGGTTGAGGTTGCTGAGTGCATCTGTGAGACAGCTGTCTCTTGTATTTTAACTTCTCAAATATACAGAAGTTGATAACAGCTCTGCTTGCATATGTGGAGACAAAATTTGGTCTCACTCTGCTTTTACATGCTTGCAGCCTTGCTGCAATTCTTCTGGATTTGTTCTAGCCCACATAAAATTCAGATCACATTTGTGATATGAACTGAGATGGAAATACCATTGCTGGCTTTATTTTGAGGGGGAGGAGGGGAGAGGCTGATGCATGTCGGGCTCAATACAGAGTGGAACCCAGTGATGTTGTTCCTCTATAATTTATACGAAAGAAATACAAACCCCATGTCTGTTATCATCCTTTTATTTAAAAAGAGATGTGTTTCTCTTTTCTTTTAAGTTGTCAGCTTCAGGAGAAATTTTGATCCTTACAAAAGTATACAAAATGAATCAGGCTAGACAACAAGGCAGAAGGACCATGCAAACCCGTGTGTATGTGAATGCAGGCAAGCTATAACTGACCAAAGTAGTCTTCCTACTCCGTCCTCCCTCTGCTGCAGAGCTGGGCACACCTTGTGACTTTCTGCATTTCACGTGCAGATATCCCAAGCATGATTAGATGAAAGAAATGTCAGAAATAGATGGAATTAATCCCTCTTGGGAAGTGCCTGTCCCTTACATACACTATAAAGGATGCTGAGGTGACAGGTTTGGACAAATTTTCTCATTGTGGAACTCAAGTAAGATAAAATCCTATTTTTATGTGACTGCTGCTGAATAAAATGGGCCAAACTTTTTACAGGACGTTTTACATCTCTGCTGCCTGACTGTTAATGTGGAAGATGTCTGTGCAGGAGACATCTCCTGCTTGAGTCTGTTTTAAGGATATGGAGTGACTGCACATTAATTTTAATTTAATTTCTAGGTCTCTCATCTCACTCTGAGTTGGGGAGAATGATCAGTGTACTTTTACATTAAAATTTTTAGCTACTTTTTGTTCATTTGTGTACACACATTCACACAGGAGAGCATACATTCTTAAGAGTCACTGTCCCTGTTAAATAGTCTCAGCAGTAATTCTGCTGTTACTTCTCAGCACCTCAGAAAGACCGTGTTAAAAAAAATAAATTGGTAAGTACATATTTAGAGTAATTTGTTTCGTGTGTTATTTCACTTAGTCCTTTCCCATGAAGGTTGGAAGCAAAATTCAAGCTGATGTCAGTGGGAACAGTCAAGTTTATTATGTGGAGTTCAGACACAGATTTCACTTCCTGTTAATATGAAAAGAAGTTCAAAGCAGTAGATTATAAAGTCTTTATCTACCGTATTACTCGCTATTTTCTCTGATGCTTTTGTCATTTAATAAAAAAACCTTTCATACTTTGCCTGGAGTAATTGGAGACTGGAGATCTATAATGCTCCTGCTATTTCCACATTTCAGTTGTCACCTAAGAATTTATATCTATACTTAGAATAATGAGATTTAGTGGGGTCATTTACACTCAGTGAGCATTATATAAATCACCCTTGCCCATTTGTGTATCATGTGGCTTTTACCTTTTCTTTCATAGATAAATATTTTATACAGTATGTTACCATTCATATTTTTTTTTGCATTCAGCATATACTGTTCATTTAGACAATGGCAACAACATGAGATAATGTCAGATTTTGGCTATTCCAGTATTAGTCACTGGAGTGCTGTTTGGCATTGTTAAATCAAAAAGAGCTGAAAGGATAGGTTGCCTTTCAGAGCTCTATTTATTGTTTTCAGATGTTAAAAGGGCTCTTGCTATAATACTATAATATAGGCAGTGGTTATAAGCACTTGGTATCACCAGAGACAGTTAAAGCAATTGCATTGCCAAAATTACAGTTTAAAAATCAAAACAATATAGTAAGTTACAGTATGTGTGGTCATTCCCTGAGTGTCTTTGTTAAATATCCATTGTGATACATTTAAATATGTTCTTCCTTTTTTATTTCTCTTTTTTCCTTCAATTGTAAGTGATGAAAAACTCTCTTTTCCTGCACTTTTATAGTGTACGTAAATGAAGTCAGAAAGTCCCTTTTAAGGTCTTCATCATTCTTTTATAACTCTGATTCTAATAAAGCAAATGGGTGCTTACAAGCAAGCAAGACTGGTGCTTACAGCAGTTGCATTTTATGTGTTTTTCCTTCTTGGCCTGGGATCTAACTTATAGATGAGCTGTGCTTTACTACCATTTGCCCAGACATTGTGGCACATAGGAGCAGTAAATTTGATTGGGACGATGTGGGAGATGAGAAAGCACTACCTGTTCAGCTCAGTTCTGCAGTCTTCCCAGATTTGAGCAAACATTGTCATCCTCTGCGTGTTCCCAACGCTAAAGGGTTGACTTAGGAAGACTGATTTACTATCTGCTTTGCAGTAAGACATGGAGAGAATTGGGCAAAAAGACACGGACATTCAAGTGATCTGAAACTCCTACTTGCATTTTATTTTGACAATAGTCCTATTAAATGTGAATCATTCTGTGTATTAATCTTATTATTCATTCACCTTGTATAATTGGCTTGGTGCAAGCACTGCTGAAGTCTGTCCACTGACTTTACTGGGAGTGGGATCAGGTCCTTAATGCCACATTAGCTGGGTGCTTTCATGGCCAGTTGCAAACCATTGTTGCACACAGCCTGGAACAAAAATACTGAAAACTCATCTCTTAATACTAGCTACCTTCTTTTTACCTTTTTAAGCTTGGCTCTTTTGACCAATGGAGATAGGTTAATATTACTAATAACACAGAAATGTGTCCTCATAATGATCCAATTGTTCTAAGTATAAATACTGTAATGACGTTCAGAAGGGAAATGGGTACTTTGGGTCTTTACCATGTCCTGCTTTGACCTGTGTAGCCAAAAATCTGAACGGCTCGGGATGAACTCTCTCAGGCTTTGAAAATGCTGTACTAAAATAAACACAATGAAATTACCTTTTTGGAAATACTCAAAAATAGTTGTTAAGTTGAAATGGTGCAAGTGTCTACACAATAAGGATATCATAGTCAAGAATTGAACCATACAAATGAAAATCAATGTACACTTTAGCAATATCTCCCTGAGACATCTCTGCATGTAATATCCTTCCCTGAATATGTGTCTGTCTTTTTTTTTTTACAAAATAGGGCCAATGAATTGTACCCATTAAATGCTAAATTTACTAGCTGGTGTTTGCTGAATCTGGCCCTTATTAAATGTCCAGACAAGCTTCTTGTAGTTTATTTTGTAGAACGTCTGGTTAGAACATTAAATGCAACACGGAAAAATAAACTTAAAAGTAAAATGGTTCAACCTTGCCCTACTGGGAATTCTTTTCCTTGATTGGATGGAAGCAGAAACGGGTCACTGTTTCCAAATGAATTAGCCCAAATTTTATTTTTTTTTGCATGCTATGGTCAGTGTTTTCCCCCAACTGGGTTTCTAGCCAGAACTCTTTTTAAAAGAGCAAGTGAAAATTGTGGCCTCTAAAAGGCAATATTGCATATGAGGGTGTGCCAACCTTTGACAGGCTCTGTGTGTGCCACTGGGGAAAAAAAAAAAAAAAAAGCAGTTCTTTCTTTAATTGTTTGGGGTTTTTTTCTCTTTTTCTCATGGTCTGGTGTCATCAGCAAAATTTTAACTTACCATCAGTCAGCAGTGTTAGCAAGGAGCTTCTTTATTTCTTAAGCAGTCGGGCAGAAATTTCCACATTAATTTTAATTACTCACAGATTTTTAACAATCTGAGATCCCCTGTTACTACACAGCAACGGTGATAATATCATTCTAATTCTCAACCTTAGCATTTCTCTGTATTACACTGAAGGGAATTGGGTTGTCTTAGGTGCCCTGGCATGTTAAATAGGTAGTTTATTAACAATAGGTCTGTAATACCAGCTCTGTAGTCAATTTTTTTGAGAACTGCTCAGGAATATCGAGTTATTATAAACTTCATATGTATGAATATGCTCAACAAGCTGTGATGTTTTCAATAATGAGGCTCTGGTACATTGTGTGCTAAGATTTGCTATATCCCAAAGCAAAAGCTGTCAGAGCAGTCACAGGGAGGGGTTGCCTGCTCTGTCACCCCCTCCCCTTCCCCATTTGGATTCCGATCCTTGGGATGTTTGGTTTTGGTTGTTTTGAAGTGGCAGGTTTTGTTAACTTACTGCTCCATCCAATCCTAATAAACATCAGCTGTCAGTCACCATCCTGCCAGGCTATTCCCATCTTCCCCTTGCTAATCTCCATGATATTTTTAATGTTTTGCTTACAGTTGCAAACACTTTCACATGGTGTTGAGCAAAGTGGGTGAAATGTGGCTGTTTTGTGGGTTTGATTAGACAAAAACAAAATTAAAGATTCCTTTCTATCAAGAAGTGGGCTTCTGAGTCACGCCATGCCAAAAATGAAATGTTTCCCGCTTTGATGGAAATGAAAATGGATTTGGCGATAGCAGTACTGGACCTTTCTCTACACATGTCCCCTACACACCGCCAGAACCAAAGTTGCCTCCTCAGTCGGTCACAGTGCAGCTCGCTTGATAAAGCTCAAATTTGTTGCTGCCCCAGCTCAGGAGCTGCTGGAGAAGGTAGGGTGGGTATACAAATGTATAGTAATGTAAGTAGTACGTATCGGTATTGTTATAGTGCCTGAAGAGCCCAATATATTGCTCGGCGATCCTGTGGGTGGATGCTGAAGTAATAGAAAATTACAGTGACTGTGGGTGGTAGAACAGAACCCCAGAGGTGCAAATCCCATAAAGCAGATGTTCATACTGGCAGGATGAAGCAGCAGCACAAACCTTTACTAGAGCATCCTCTGAACGTTTCTGTAGAGCAGTGACTCTTCCCATTTTTAAACTGGAAGGGCCTTTAAATGTAACTGTTATGAACAAACTCTGCAGTGGTACCCCGCTCTTGTTTAGCTGTTGGGCAGCGAAAGCAGTGGTGGCAGCGGTATGACAGATGAGATAGGCAGCACATTCTAAACTAAATATTATTTTGTGAAATTGTAATTTTGCTGCTCTAATTACAAGCATGTTAATTAGACACTGGCACTGACTCCCAGCTGCTCAGGAACATGCGTATGGGTTTCCACGCATTTTAAGGACTACCTTCTGATGTATTGTAGACCACCGGTTGAATAACACTGTTCCAGGACATACTGGGTCTCACTCTTCAGGCATCTGGCATTAACTTCTTACACTTAGTAAAACACAACCTTCGTTTCTCAGATGGTGGGATGTTGCATTTTACATGGGTCCAAATGACCACAAGATGCAAAGAGAGTTACGCATGTTGTATTTCCTGCCAAAGCCTTTAGCAAGCTTCCCTGACTTTTTATACTAAAACCTTGTTGTAGCTTCTCACAGAGAGAATTGAATCCACTCAATAGCTTAAAAGGGGAAAGGGGGATGCATGTTTTGGGTTTACAGGCATAATTTTCAGGAGGAGGGATACAAACAAGGTTAGATTTTCACCTGGGTATCTCTTTTCAAGAGACCGTTCTAAGTGAATTCTTATGGTCCTTCAGTGAATGTAAGTGACCCAGACTCCAACATGAAAGAGGAAGGGGCAAAATGCTTTCCACCACTGAATCCCTGCCCCCTCACCCACCGCGCAATGCTGGGTGACTGGTTTTTTGCTAAAGAAGAAAGCTGCATGCCAGCTGGATATCTTCCTGCGGTAGCTAGGTTTTCCTTGGAGGTTTCCCATCTCTATACTAACTAGGCTTGACTATGCTTGGCTTATGAGCTTTTGCAAGCATCCTTGCCAAGGTGGGATGACTGTAGGCAAAATGAGTGCAGCAAGGGAGACAGAAGCAAATAAGTAGGAGTGATCAAAGTCTAGAGATTTGTTGGCAGACGCACCTCCTTCCTACGCTCTACAGCCAGTGGGTCCAGTGCTTTCCCCTTCTCCTACGTATGAATCAACACAAGCAAGCAGAGCCAAAGCAGGGGGTGGGTAGGAGACAGCCTTAGCACTGTACAACAGCTGTTGTTTTGCCAATATATTCAGTAGGAAATTCAGAACAAAACTCAACTTTTGGACCGCGGATCTCATTAATGTTCACCGATGGCACTAGAAAAGAGAGAGCTTTAAAGGTTTGCCGGGTTTCTTTTCAATGCTGTTACAATAGAAGACACTATGTAGATGTTATAAAAGGCTGGCTTTAAGGTTTTCTGAAGGTGTCTGCCGCCAGTCCTAGTGAGACACTAGAGGTGGTAAAAAAGTGAATTTGCCAGCAAGAAACGTTTATTATTGCACATCAGAAAGTGCTTCCTGTTGAAATGACAGATTGGCAGTGACGCTGAGCCCGATTCCCTTTAGTTTCTTCACTGGGGTTTTACAGGAAGGTGACGATGGGAGCTGATAGATGGTAGGGTAGTCTCGCTGCTCTCTTAGAGTTTCTTTACTTTTATTCTCCTACATTCAGTTGAACTTGCACATATTTTTAAAACTTTTCTCTTATGGCAAAGACCTTAAAAAACAAAGTTAACCCAAAACATATAAGGAAGCCTTTAGCTGGCACTGCACCTAGCACTATAGTGCCAGCTGCCAATTTGCTGGGCGGTTAGTGTTTGATTTATAGTTTCACATATGTGTTTGAGTGGGTGGGTCACAGCTTTTTGGTGCCTTAATTTCCTTATTTTGTAACTTCGGTTAATCATTTCACTCGCTGCAGTCACTGTGTCCGAGAGCAGAGTCCTACCCTTGATGGGCGGCATGTTCATAACTCTTCAAGCGCTGAGCTCCTCCTCAGTGGTAGATCCCCTTCCTTCTCCCCCCTGTTCCTGTAATTTCTTTTCCTTGCTAGGCTGGAGGAGGAGGAGACTCTGTGCCAACTCTTTGAGCTCACACTCAGCTGCTGCCTTCACAACAACTATAAACGTTACCAAGCGCCCCCGTTGTTTTCATACTCCATCCGTATACTCTATACTCGCTTGGAAGTGAACCTTATGGAAATTCTGGGCTGTGAAGAACCTCGCAGATATTTCCACTTGGAACTGCCATGGTAGCAACAACACGCTGTGCTTGCAGCTTGCTGTCCACCTAGTGACCTTGAACTGCTTTGCAGTGGCTGCAGGGACAGATGCTGAGGTGGAAGGATTCCTGCTCAGGGACCTGTGAGGGGCTGAACAGGGGTGCACAGGGGGCTTTGATAGGTGGGCAGGTCAGAGAGGGTACAGTGAATAAGGCAGACACACATGGGTGTGTGCAAAAATGTACAATCTTGAGTTCAGTCAATAAAAGCCTGAAGGGAAAGATGGAGAGACTTGCTTCAACTACTGCCAGGCACATAGGCAGCGATTCCCCACTGTAATCTCTATGCACAATCACTGACAACACAAATCACCCGTTCTCCTTCACTGTCCTAAACGCCTCAGCCCTTGTTTACAATCAAATGTCTTATCTCACTGTCCTTCCAGCACTAGTGCCAAACCACATCAGAGCAGCGTGCAAGGTGACCTGCGAAATACACTCCTGTATAAATTCCATCCCACCGTTAGTATGAAGAGTTGAATTTCTGGGATGCTTGCTGGCATGTTGGGCTGAGCTTGAGCTTGCATGGGACATCTGTATTGGAGAACCAGAACCTAGCCGAGAAAGTTGGCTTTGGTGGAAATGATGCACACAGAGGCACACATAGTGCTCTTCAGTTTGCCACACCTCTTGCATACAGCCTGTGCAATTCAGAGGGTCATGTACACAGACATAGCTTTTGTGAAACAGAAGTACAATCACACTTGAATTCTGTGGACTACGTAAAGCCTATTACCCAGATTGCTCATGTTATCTAGTTCATGCCTGTTTTTTGGTCCAGGATACTGCTTTAGCTTGGTATTTTGAGGAAGAAATTGAAATAGGGGAAGATAAAAGGTGTTCTGTGGTTTCTTTATAATTGGAGACCGGAGGCAAAGTGCCTCCAGATAATTTCTCAAAGAAAAGTCATTGTCTTCTCCCACTCTTGTCATTAATCTCTGAAATTATTGCACAATTTCTGTTTAATGTGTTAAGATTTTTTAATATGTTAAGACAATGTGGAAAGACAAATTTGAACAGGAGGGAGCATGTTTCTTTGAATGCATAATTTTAAAATTTTTGTCTGAAGTCTTCATTCATCTTGCCAGGCCTTTTGCCGTTAAAACCTTAATCAAACTCAGTACGATTAAAAATATGTATTTTTATAAGGGCAATTAATCAAAAGAACTGGAAATCATTACAAATATTGATAGTGATGGTCATTCAGATTTTGCTGAAGCATAGATTACTTATGCTGTTAACCAGTACTGAAATCAGGGATATGCTATGCCTAAATGCATGGCAGTACACCTCCGCTGTGCTGCATTGCACAAAAGCCACTGTAGTGTTGCTGCAAAAAAAAAAAATTAAAAAAAAAAAACAAATTTGGGTTCCCTTGGTCTAAATTTCTGATTCTGTAATTTAGGTTGATGTTGCATTAGTGAAACCTTTTTTCATCAAGCAGGGTCAACAGACCTAAGTTTGAAGCATGATGTAAATCTGTGGAGTCCTTGTACAAGCTTTTTTGCTTGGTTTAATGACGCTTAAAAGGAAGAACAGAAATTAAACTGAAGCACAGAAAGCCTACAAACCCATCAGTTCAATTTGGAAAATTACTCAAACTACTCTTTGATAATTCCCAGGTATTTCTTTTGTATTTACCCCCACTCCTAATTATTTCTGTTGGCAGATTGACGTGTGTAACGGAGTTTCCTTCTTTGCTGGTGAAGGCTTTGGTCAGCTCTTTCAGTGCTTTGTAGGCAGAGCTGCTGGTACTGATTTCTGGTCATATTTTGACCCTCGTGTTAGTGTAGAATAACTCACTCTGGGTGTCTCTATGAAGGTTCTTTCAAATTTTCAGTAAGAGGGTCACCAGCAAGCTGTTATTTTCCATTCCTGTTCTGGTGTCACAGCCCAAGCAGTCTTCTGGTTTTTGTCAGTACATCACTTTGAAGTTTAGTAAGCCTGTGCAGGTGTCCATGTTGACAATATAGTGTGGAGCACCACATCAGAAACGTTAGCTATTTCAGCACAGCGATGGCATTATTTACAAAAACAGTTACAGTGGATTTTTTTTTCCTCCGTATCACTCTTTCATTCCTCGGATTGGTCTATATCCAGCTCAGAAGGACATATTTATAAGACTTGTTATTCTGACTCACGGAGTTGAACAGTATTACACAACTATTTTTCTGTCAGTCATGGGATAGTATTGCCAAAATGTCTCTGTATCTTTTTCTATACATTTGCTGGTTTAGATGGATACTCTACTAATCAGCAAGGTATGAAGTATGGAACGGGTATTGAAACGCAGTCCCTGCTGCTGTGAAGGGTTACTCAAGCAACACTCTATAATTTAGATGCTCGGTAATCAACTCGGGGCATTGCGACAGTTTGGGTTGTTTTTGTTAATAGAGATGAAATTATGGGTGTAACTAGCTGGCAGTCTTCAAACAGACTTTTGCAAGCTGTTTACTCAGCTGTCCCAGGGCAACAACTGCATACGTGAAGTGAATTCTTACAGTATCTCTGCTGTGGTATATTTAATTTATCCTATTTTGCCACAGTGTGAGAGAAACAAATTTTGAAGAAAGTAGGACTCATGTCAAATGCTACACTGCAGCTAGGCTGTGACATTAGTTTGACATCATGGGTGAAGATTTTGTTACTTCAAAGTGTATTCTTACTTATTTTCCAGTAATTGAAACCTCCAGAACCAAAAGGAGGAAAAGACCAAAGAAAAATAAATCACAGTATATCTAATATCTGGATGAAGATGAGTTTCATTTTTAAATCAACATGGCTAATAACACACTCTGGAAGCAGCTACTGAGATTTGTCTGATTCTAGTTTAAACTTGTATATGCCTAGTTTACGTGGATATAATTTGATCCACCCAAGAATGTACCAGTTCATGAAACAGTTTTAAAATAAATCTTTATTATTCTTTTTGTGGGCAAATCCTGTCAGATGCATGTTGCTCTTGATAACATTATTTCTTACTCAAAATATAGCAAATTTAAGGTCAAAAAGACACATTCATCTGTGCCTCCTTGGTTTTCAGTCAGAATAAGAGAATGGAAACCAGTCTTTCAGAAGTATGGACCCTGAAGACTGATGAAGTTATATTGGGCCCTCCTTTAAAACAAAAGAAGATGTAAAACGAGTGAGATTGTCTCTGAATCTTACTAAAATATTTCAGAATGCTTCTATAATGGGAAAAAAATGCCGATAAAATTGATAGGAGAGAATTAGGGATAATACTTGCAGGCAGTTTTAGCTGCCACTGAAACCTGTTACATTTTCCTCTCCATCTCAACATAATGTGGAATGAAATAGCAACACAATTCTTCAAGCATCTGCAACAGAAACGGGCTTGAGGTTGGAAATAGTATTACGGTCAGATTCAGAGCTGTGCCGGGCAGAACTAGCTGCAACACTTGACTATAGAGCGAAACGAAGCCCTGCTTGCTGTCCTTCAAAGCTCTGTGCTACAATTGCGTATGTGACTTGATGGATGTTGTGGTCTAGGCCATTTCTGGGGCAGGGAGGGAGGAGGGGAGAGGGAGAAGGGGGAAGGTGAGGCAGTTACAAGGAGTGAGCCCAATCGATCCCTCCTATCAACTGCACAGAAAATTAACTACTTTACAATTCACTCGTGTATATAATATATCATATTCCTCAGCTCTGGAATAAAAAGGTGTAGCACTGATGTGGTTAGGGCTGAGACTAACTTACTGTCTTTGGCTTGTGATCAAGTTCGTTTAAGCACGTGGAGCTGTTTTTGAATTTTTTTAAAAATAATTCAGAAAAGTTTTAGTGGGCTGCTTTCAACATTGTTTTTTAAAAGCTGGTAATGTCTAGACTGATTTCTTACATTGCAAACACAGTGAGTGTCCCTCTCGCTGCAAAACATTCCTTGTGATTCATAGGACCTGGACACCCCCCTTAAGAACTGGAGCACTTGAGCTATAGATTTTCCCTGTCATAAAGGTGATAAAATATATTAACCTAAACAAAAATGTCTCTGGCTGGCTTCTGAGAACTCAAACACAACCAGATGCGGTGCTAACCAACAGGGCTGGCGTGGGCTTGGAGGGACGGGTCCAGGCTCCGGGCTGACATACATCAGCGTAGCTCCCCTGCAGCCACCAGCCAGCTGGGAGGGGAGAGCAGGGCAGGGGGGCTGCCTACCTGCCCCCCGCCTGCCGCGCTTCGTCTGCCAGCACTGGCTCTAGAGAAGGAAAAAAAGAAATAAGCAGTAAAAGATATGGGGTCCTTGTTTAGCTTTACTTTTCTTTGGGGACAATTTATGAACTGCTTTTTGACCACTGAATGGTTTTTTATAAACCAGGGACAGATGAGAGGGAAACAAGATGAGAAGGGGAAAAAAGTAAATGAAATAACCAGCCACTCAAATTCAGAATAACTATGTCCTGCCAGGTGGTGACAGAGTTGCTTCAGACTTTCTCTTTGAAGGTGCGAGGCTTGCTGCACTGGCCAGTGGAGTGAATTTATTAGCTCCTGGGAGAGCAGGGGGTACCTCATTTAGAAGAGATAAGCTGACAATCAGAGGGAAAAGTTGTGTGAGAGAGATCTCCTTACCAAGGCCATCTTTGTCAGAGCTTTGGGGAAGCACAACTGCTGAACTAAGAAGGAAAAGATAGCAGTGAAGAGACATTCTCTTGAATGGTAGACCAAAGTACATCGCTGTATACACCTGCATGGCCCTATCACAGAACCACAGAATGGCTAGTGATGGAAGGGACCTTAACGATCATGGAGTTCCAACCCCCCTGCCATGGGCAGGGACACCTCCCACTAGACCAGGTTGCTCAAAGCCCCATCCAGCCTGGCCTTGAACACATGCCTGGGTATGTGATCTGCTTATTGGAGTAATTTATTTAGGTCTGTGGTGCTCTATGTGAGTAGAATTATACCTTGACTGATTCGTCAGGTGAGTTGTACCATTAGATTTTTGTTTGCATTACATTACTGCCCAAAGCAACCACATAGTTAAAGCTAATATATATTTTTTTTTCTATTATCTGTTCATAGACATAAATAGAGTTATTGTCTCTAGCAAGGCACAAGAAGGTAAATGCTTACTGCATCCTGGGGACTCACAGTGCCATTGGCAGGAAAGAGTTAAACAGAGCAGGACTGTTCCCTGTTTGTAAGCAAGTCTGTGTTTCTGGCTGTGCCACTAAGGGCTTCTATGATACCAGGGCAATCTCAACATTTTAGTTCACTGATCTGTAAACTGGGCCACAACCTTCAGCAATGTTGGGTTCATTTTTAAAGCAGCAGGAGGTGCAGCAGCACTAACCCTTGCAAAGAGGCTGGGCAACTTCCACAGTTGGGTCTGATGTTTACAAAATGCTTTGGGATTCCTGGAAAGCATGAAGGCCTGTTGTTCGCTCGCAGCAGATTGTGTCATTGATTCCCAGGCCAGTTGCCTCATAGATCTGATTTAACCAACCAGGTCTTCGGAACATAAAATATTGTAAGTAGTGTGAAATTGTGCCTGCTGTTGGTGAAAGCTGATAAACCTTCCAGCAGACCCAGACTCTGTGACTGCTGGCAAGTTGCCTTCTGCCTCCTCCTGCCTGAAGATGACCACCACCACCTTCCTCACCTACATTAGTTCTTCCCTAGATAGGTCTTTGGTTTTCTTTGGTGCCTGCCTGATATTTCAGTGAGCAGTATGATTGAAAATGCAGGCTGCTGCTGTACTAAATAAATCAGTGCAGGACCAGAATTATATAGGACAGCTTTGCATTTAATAGTTCAATTTCACATTATGGTGCCTCACATACCAGATTTTCTGCAACGTGACAGTAACCACTTGTTTCTCTTCTTCTTTCTACTATTGGCAATGTGATACCTGTAAACTTAGGGTATCTTCTTTGGTGCGGTTGGTTATATTTATGATGGCAAGGAGTAAAACATATTGAAACAGTCGTGGTTAAAATAT
Source organism: Jacana jacana (assembly GCA_013400555.1). Classification (NCBI taxonomy): domain Eukaryota; kingdom Metazoa; phylum Chordata; class Aves; order Charadriiformes; family Jacanidae; genus Jacana; species Jacana jacana. The sequence goes on along the minus strand of VZTM01010159.1, from coordinate 77,545 downwards.
TTATAGATTCTGAATGCATATTAAATTAGAAGCAAAGGAGAAGCGGAATTACATTTGTTTTGTAACACTGTAGAGTTAAGGCCAGAACCGTTCCTGCCAACGCATCTGCAAATGTTTTAGTTTGTAGCTGAGAATCAGAGCAACATTGCTAAACATGGGTGGATGGTATAGAACAACCCAAGTGTCACCCATTGAACGAAGAACCCCACTGAGAATCTGGCTAGAGTAATTAATGAATCCATTTGGAAAAGTCAGTGCCCTTCAATTAGCCTGAATGTAGCGAAGCAGATGGGATCCTATCCTCCAGGGAGAAAATTGAGAAAGATCCTAAGAAATACTGCATTGGACTGATTTATCGGGGTAATTATAAGCCTCATTTGCACAAAACTGTTCAATATGGCTGCAGTGAGAAAATTAAGAATTTATAAAATGTTGATATGTGGCCTAAACTATCAGTGGTAGTGGAATCATCTGTCAAGCAGGATCTGGATTCAGAGTATTAAACTAATCATCAGCCAGGAGGGGCTGAAAGGCAAATTTGGCCATGGAGCTGGGGGCAGAGGAGATGCATTTTTGGTGAACCCATTGTTAAAGGCTCTTGTGAGCAGATCTGCAGTGGAAATATTCACTGCCACCCTAATTTGGTATGGTGTCCTGCCTCGAAACATCCTGCAAGATTTCAGAAAGTGAAAGAATGCCTCTAAAGAAACTTAAAGAAAAAAAAAATTAAGTGTGAACTTTCTTTCAACATCCAGTGGTGGAGGAACAAAATGAGAAGAGTAACGACAGCCGCATTTGAGAGCACATGTTTTCCAACCTTATGCCAAGGAGACCCCTAAGCTTTGCAGGACTTATTTGTATAAATGGGAAGCTGCACAGTGGCTTTTAAGGGCTAAACTGAAGCCAGTGCATTTATATTGTAACTGTGTTTGAGTGTGATAGAAAAGGAAGCCGGGTAGTTTATAGAAGCAGCAAGAGAAAAATAAACACCACTTATGACAGCATTGAAATCGCATAGAAATTATGGTCTGCAGGTTCTAGGGCTGAGGGGTTTTTTTGGCTACAGGGAAATAGCACTCCAGCATTATGGAATTTCAATGTATTTTGAGTTTTAGAAACACCTTAGCTCAGGTAGCTCCAAGCAGCACTTTGCCCAACATTTTCTGAATGTGGAGCTTCAACAGACTTTTTGGACTTTTTGGACTTTTTAACAAACAGGAAAGAAACCTAGTAGCCCTAGATAGGCAGTGCAAAGGAGTGGGCCTTACCTCTCTTCCAGCCCTCTGAAATGCTTTCTTAGTTCAGGGCATTCCTCTGCTATTCCAAGGCCAGCTTTCTCCCCAACCCCCCTTTTTTTTTCCTTCTTCACAAATGCCCGCTTTTCAAGGATGTTGGTGGGTACCTGGGCAGCACCCTCCTTGCCCTCTCCTACCCCCTTCTGCAGCTTGGTGCTGTATTGACATATTGGTTTGAGCACTATCCCCATTGAACTCAAAATTCAAAGTGTATTCATCCGTTTTAATCAATTAAAACCATCAGTTCCGGGCAGAATATCAGACATAACAAATGCTTTTAGGGCACTGAACTGGTGGCAGCAAAGCCGTGCAGCTCTGGTTATAAGCCTGCCTTGCACATTCATTGGTGTGCATAATGCATGCTGTTACATTTTGTATTTTATTTTTTCTTTTCTTACCTCAGAAGGCCTGAGATAATGTGGTGATGAGTGCGCTGGCCAGAGCAGCCGGGGTGGGATGTTCCCCCTCCCGGTTGTCCTCTCAGCCTGGCAGCGGGAGGTCTGAGACTGGCACAGTTTGGCCTGTGACTGCACCTTCCTGCCCTCCACTGATAAATAAGCAGACTAATTGAATTAATAAACAGATAGCTCTTTTCCCTGCCAGCTGGAGCACCATCAAAATGTGTGATAAATTATCTGTCAATGCTTTAACCGCAGGGAAAAATGAAAAAATTAGCTGCCTCAACCTTTCTTCTCCAGCTCTTCTCCCCCCTTTCCCTTTCCCCTGTCCATCCAAGCTCCCAATTTGTTTTGCCTCCACCCTCCTTGCCCTTTGTCTTCTCTCTGTTGGCAGATCTCCAAAGAGAAGTAGCCATGAAAGAGTAACTCATTTAGCCAGGCTGCTAATGGATTATTAAGGCTGTAGGCAGGGATGGGATGCTGACTTTCCCTGGGAAAGAGGGATGGAGGCTGCAGGAGCACAAGGCACATGTTTGGGGTGAGCCTATCTGTGCCGCCTCTGACAGCACATAGTGATCCCATAATTGTCCTTACATTGTGAGTACTGTGGCTGAGGCAGAAACCACAAATGAGGTGCAACGAGGGCTATGATCAAGCAGGAGGAGGCAAGGCATCAGGAAGTCTTACACTGACTTGCTGGTGTGCCAGCTGACAGGGGGAACTTCATCATAACAATTAGTCCTGAATCCCACTGAGGTGGGTAGTGCATGAGGCATTTTAGTTTCAAAGGGGAGAGAAACGGTGGGACAGAAGGACTCGGCAACTTCCATAATACAGTGAGGGCGTCCCTGCCACCGCTTCCCAAAGTGTTGTTCCCTTTTGGAAATAACACGTCTTACATTGGTTCCCTCAATAGCCCTAAGCAACAGGAGAGGAGAAAGATTTTGCTGGTTTACATTCTAGGTAGGACGTGAATAGCTGAAGTTTCTGTGACGTTACCTTGATTTCCAACATCACACAGAGCTTGTGTGACTTTACTGGCCTGATTTCCCTCACTGCATCTCCTCTATAAGGTTCCCAGTGAGGAAGCTGGAATAGCTTCCCAGTCCCTGTCTCTCTAAAGCAGCAAAATAATGGGAGGTGCTGTGGAGCCGCTGAGGAGTCTGAGATGGGAATGAGATCACAGCGTTATGATCTTGTTCAGAACATGACATTTTTTTCTGGTGCATATGTCAAATGAATCAGACAATGGTGGTGTCAGGAAGATGGATAATGCTGTCGGCAAGGCTGGGAGAGGAGACAGGAAGATGTGTTAAGCACCAAAACCAGACGGTATTTATGCCTCTCTCCCACACTCAGTAGAAGTACACAAGAAATTAAAAAAAAAAAAAAAAAAGAAGGTAGGGCAATAGCCAGAGCAGCTGTATCCCTGACATGCTTTTTGGAAGGTTTGTCCATGCTGTGAAGGATGGTGAGCATGGCTGGATAGCTGGTGTGCAGGAGTTGCCTGTTCTTGTGATTCTAGCAGCTGCTTCTGGTACATGGGAAGGCATCTGGGTCTAGCACATCCCCATGGGGGATGCTCACCCAACACGTGACCCATTCTGCCTCCCTCAGGGTGCTGCGGGGACCCTCTGCCTGTCTATCCCCATGCAGAGCACCTCTGCCAGGAATCAGTCCTCACGTGATTATTTCTGTCCTCTCCCTTGGGCAGGAGGGACAGGGAAGAGTCCACAATCAAGCAAGGCAGGATACCCTGTACCTGTCACTCAGTGCTAGAAAGGAACTCCTGCTCCTGTGACAGCCACTGCAACTGTGGGTCTAGCCAGGCCCCTGACCCGTGCAAATTTGGTCTGTATCCTGTGGTACGTGCTCTAGGAAAGCCAAATCCAGCTGTCCAGAAATGGCAGGATGAGTCAATGGCTTACCAAGCAGGCAGCATCCTTCCCTTCCCTGGGGAAGGTTGTTTTTTTGGTTTGCTCTGACACATTGTTCTAAAAAGCAGTATTGCCAAAGAGTGAGGATACTATCGAAAGAGCAGCTGATACTGCATTTTCGTAAGTCATTGCTTGCCAGCCAAGCCATGGAAGTGGGGGTGGGTTGCATTCCTTCCTCCTTCAGACACAAAGTAAAGCCTGTGAGTGTATATCACAGTCATGCTTTCTTTTTTCCATTGAAAAAAACCATATGGGGGGTTTTGATTCTTCTTATGTCTTGTTTTATGTTGTAGCTGTCCTGAAGTGTATTAAAAATCCTTGTGGCTGTGATGAGTAGCTAGCTGGTATCTGGTAGAGGGTTGAGCTGTTGCTGTTCCTGGAGCCTCAGTCAAGTGGTTTTGAAATTCAATTCGTCTGACCCACGATGCTGCAGCTTAAAAGCAGCTGATACATGCGGGGCGGTGAAAAATTAGGCAGGAACTTGAGCTGTGTGCGAATGGAAGGGATGGAGTTGGAGGTGAAGAACAAAGGGGAGACGGTGGAGGGCAGCAGCCTGAGGGACGAAGTCAAGGAGAGAATACAGGGAAACATGGGAGGCCATAAGAGACCTTGCATGACAGTACATACAAATGCCAAGATGTTGAATGCTGAATATTCATGATGGAATTCTTCAGCCTGGAGAAGGCTCTGGGGAGTCTTATAGCGGCCTTTCAGTACTTAAAGGGGGCCTACCAGAGAGATGGGGAGGGACTCTTTATGATGGAATGGAGCAATGGGACAAGGGGTAGTGATTTTAAACTGAAAGAGAAGAGATTTAGATCAGATATTAGGAAGAAATTCTTTACAGCTTTCCTTTCAGAAGGTGGTGAGACACTGGAACAGGTTGCCCAGAGAAGCTGTGGATACCCCATTCCTGGAGGTGTTCAAGGCCACGCTGGATGCAGCTTTGAGCCACGTGGTCTAGTGGGAGGTGTACCTGCCCACGGCAGGAGGGTTGGAACTGGATGATCTTAAAGGTCGCTTCCAATCCAAAACATTCTGTGATTCTATGATTTCCATGCAGGTAACTCTCAGCATAGATTATATTTATTTTATAACAGGGAAAACTGACACAAAAGGAACCCCTTCCTTACAGATTGTACCTATGTACTACATGCCACATGTGAGTGCATAATTTAAAAATTCAATAGTCACTATTTTTTCATAGGCAGGTAATTGAAAGCTTTTCTGATGAAATAAAATGTTATTTTCAT
>VZTM01010159.1:51849-72638 GCA_013400555.1 Jacana jacana | reverse complement strand
AGGCGGGGGGGTGGGGGGAGGGGTGTTGAATTCTGGAATTAATCTTCAAAAAAATGTGAAATAACACATAAGAACGTTCTGATTTTATATGTCCTCTGCTCTACTTGAAATTCCAGTAATTTCTTCAAAACAAAAACCCCATGAATGCATTAAAAATGTTTCAGGAATGACAGAAATTACTTTAGAAACAAAAAAGAAAAATAACTTCACCTGAAACTACATAATAATGAGACAACATCTAATTACCTTCATTGAATTCTCCAGTTGGGCCAATAGGTTAATGAACATCAATACTCTTTCACAAAGAGCCCTGGGATCCCTAATGGCTGTAAGTGGTCAGGGCTTCGGTTTTACGTTTCAGGGTCTGGTTGGTGTAATCTTGAAACAAAATCTGCAGATCGGATCGTATCCTCTGTCAGTGAGTGTTTGTGTGTGTATGTCTGTGCACGTGTGTGTGTGTGTGTGCGTGCGCCCTTGAGCACTGCACATCTGGGATGAAATCAAAGCACTTTTAAGTCCACATGTAGCATGTTTCTGGCTCGCTGGTAGCCCTTTAAATGTGCTGGCTTTAATCCAGGAAAAACAGGCATTCAAAAATCACACCAGTGAAGGGAAAAAAAAACCCACCCAAGTATTATATACTTGGATGGCATTTTTCTTTGAATATGAATGACTTAATCATAATCAACCTTAGTGAGAGGTGGGCGATGAAAGTTGAGAAATCTTCGGACAGAGGAAGACTTTGAACCTGCCTTTCTCATGTCCTTGGTGCGTACATTGTGCTTGGGAGAAGCAAAAGGGAAGCAAACAGCTTGCATCCTCTGTAATAAAACTTAAGTCACTCTATAAGGGGTCTCAAGGCTTCAGAGCAGTATTCTGCAGAGAGAGGTTTTTTCGGTGCTGGTCTTGTCTGATCTTTGAGTGTAGATTAAAGTACCTGAACCCATATTGTTCTCTACAGTGTTAGAGTGCTCCAATTTGAGGGTTTGCTCCTGTTGTGGCACATCTGAACAATGTGCTGTTAATTTCAGACTTCAGTTAGTTAGAAGAGGCCCAGCTAAAAATGTAAAATTACTGAACAGAAAATTGGTTTGTTTTACCTCAAACCAGGACAGCTCCTTATCTGGCTTATATAGGGAATTCCCCTAACTTCCTCTGAAATGAATTTCCACTTTTCTCATTTAATACACTCATAAATGTTCATTGTGGGCTCAGGCAAAATACATGTACAGCAGTGTGAGTGCTGAACAAGCCATTCCCACTTGCATCGTACTAGAAGATGGGAACATGACTTTAGAGATCTTCTTAGAGCATTGGGAAGATGACTTTAGAGATCTTCTTAGAGCATGGGGAAGATCTGAGCACCAGCCCATTTGCCAGAGCCTTTGCCAAAATGTTTTACATCCAGCATAAAGAGTCAGTGGTCTCTTGGCTTGGCAATGAGCTGTAATACAGGCATTGGAGAATAGATGTGGAAGATGGGCAGTACAGACCCAGGTCCTCTCAAGGCTAGGTTTTCCCACTGCTTTGCTGGGTGCTATTAACACTGCACTGACTTTATTGCCATGTTCTTTTTTTGTGTTTTCCATGGATGACAACCTAGCATGCAGGGGAATATCCATCCCATAGATTAATCTGGCAGAGTAACTAAGCAAAAAGTGTCTATTTGGAGAACTAGCATGGTTGTTAGGTATGTGCCTCCCTACTGATAGCAGGAACAGGCAATTAATCCCCAAAGTGTCAAGCGTTTTACTGTCAGAAACTTGCCTCTCCAGGGGTAGGTAGCAGCTAAGTAGCAGCTTTTCTTTCGGACTCTGGCACACAGAGGGGAAATCAGGCAGAAGTTGGTTGTATTTTTTGGATCCTTCCATTGCTATTGTATGTTGAAATTATATGACACCATTTGCCAGTAATAAATCACTTTGCTGTCTGTTGTGTGTTTATGGAATTAAATATCCCTTGTCATGGAAACACATGCAGGGATTGACTTGGACTTGGTGGGAATTAGGGGTTTGATTTTTTGAACTTTACATTTCCTGACTCCTGTGCAAATCAAATCCAGTTGTTTAACACTGCACTGAGAAATGATCCATGCAAGAAATAGTATAGAGCGAGAAGCACAAACCATACTTTCACTGTATATTTCTGTCCTGATTATAATTTACTTGTTCATTAAAAATCCATGCAGAATAGGAATGGAAGATTTAGTGTTTTGTATTTCTGCTCCTTAAAAAGGTAGTGCATTGCACAAGGACACTCCTTTGCAAAGTGCTTTGAGATGAACAGAAGGAAATTGCAGGGTGGAAATGAGGTGTAAACTCACTCGTGTTTTCTGCTGTCCCTGGAGCTGTGGCCGTTCTCAATGAAATGCTGTCACCAGAAGATGGCAATTCTGGCAGAGTACCCTTGGGCCACCCTGGCTGTGACCTGCATTGTATTACTTAAAAGCTGGCAGTTGTCCGGAGAGGTGTCACTTGGACTGATGTCACCAGCAAGCGTGGCTGCTTGGAGCTCTTCTGTGCCCCAAGTTCAGGGACACTGAAGCTGCTCTCACAGCTGACCTGTCCTTGAGCAGCATGGTGTCTATTAGTTTTATTGCCTCTTTGATTATTTGCAGTTGATTCTCACTGCTTTTTTGCTGAAGTTTAATTCAGTTTGCGTTTGGAAGGACAAGGGAGCAAATGTGTTGTTTTTATTGGAGGCTAAGCTGCACTGAAGGCTGGATGGCGACCCATTGTTCTTGTCACAAAATCCAACTAAGTAGGGAAGAAAGCACAAAGGAAGGGAAAAGTATAATTCAGATTTGCCAAACAGCCTGAGAATAATTAGAGGATTAGCAGTTTGGCGCTGTTTACTGGTGAGTTGTGAATTAAATGCATCCCCCTTTTCTCTTTACATTAGTGTAATGTGTCACTTTGGTTCTGGATTTCATGTCCTTCACACACCTCTCGCTCCTCCTTCAGTTAATATGCAGGGCTGTGTTTTGTTGCACAAGAAATGCAGGGGCAAGTGTTTCATGTGGCATCAGAGACTTTCTAATTGCCGGTCTCCCAAATGTGCTTATACGTATCTGCAGTTCACTTACTGGGGGGAAATGAATCGCCCCCAATTTGCCTTTATGGCTGTGAATGGAACGTTTGCAGAGTAGTTTCTGTTAGTTACACCGTGAAATGCTTGTTAAGCAGCCAAATATAAAAGACCCGAGTGACATTTATGCTGAAGTTCTCTCATCGCAGTCGTATTTTGAGGAACAAGTGGAACTCAGTGGGATGCTCTGAAATACTCCATGTATTTATTTTGGGTGTGATGCTTAGAGGAGCATGAATGACAACGAAAACTCGACCACTGCAGATGAGAAAATGGAATTAGTGCCACTGAAGTCAATGGCATGCTTGCCATGAAGTTTGTCTAATCAAGATTTTTACCCTGAGGTTGCTACCTAATTGCAGGTGTGTGGGGATTCTTCATGTCTGTATTTTTTTCTGATTTCCCCCACCCCTCTCTAGTCTCCTCTGTCCCCTGTGGGGAGCTTATCACACCCCTCTATAATAGGGACTAGAATCACAGCCACAGTGCAAGAAATTATCTTTGAGATCACGTTCCATATACCTACAGGGATCTGATATAATCTCCTGATAAGGATATACCAGACATTAAACTGATAACTACAGCTGGTCTCATCTCATCTAATTTAGTGGGATTTGGGCATGCAGACCAGAAGGGAAAGAGAGTATTTTCTGAGTGCAGCAATGCATGCTTATTCAGAACAATTCAGTCCCATTCAAAACCAGCACTCTGTGTCTGTCCCAACCTAAAATTCAGCTGGACAATACAGTAGCTTATTGTTTGATGCCAGCACAGGCCACTCAGGTAATAACATAGGTAAAATTTGAGATTTTTTTTGTCATTTCTCCACTGAGGAATAAATGGGAAAAAGTTGTAGTTTAATGTCATCTACAGATTATGGCGTATAATATAATATTCATAGCCTGTTGTACTATAAATATAACATGCTACAAATATTATGCATATATATATACATTTGAAAACCCTATAATTATTTGAGATTTTAATTGTGAGAAAAGCAACCTCCAAATTTATAGTTGTATTTATCTTTTCCTTTTCATGTTCCTTACAAACCGAGAAAAATGCGGTCTGTTTTACACTAGCAAATTTAGAGAAAGAAAGGTGGGGCTAAAACCAAGACAACCTTGAAATGCATGTCATAATAGAGAAAAATTAGAAAGTAGCAAGATCATGAACTGCAGAAGTGTTAGCGAAGCGGATACTATTTTTCATTCATGATCACAAATGCTTATAGCCCATTTTTGGCAGACATACAGTTTGCCCAAAGATGTTCAGTGAATGAATTATGATCTAAGTTGATAAAGGGAAACATGAAGCAATTCACTGTATCATGATGTCAGGCTTGAGACGGAGGAAGCACTGTGAAAACTGTCTGTTTCCAAAAAAAAAACCCAATAATCCAGGCACAATGATAACTTCTTTGAGGTGTTAACTTCATATGACATTCAGTGAGGTGACTTTAAAGGTGCCAGTTAGATCCATTAGCATGAGTACCGGGAGCACAACACTGATACCTGTGGTGCACTGAGATCCAGTATTTCTGTTTTGTCCTGAGCATCGAACACAAGAGTTCATGTGCTTCTGGCTTCCTGTAGGATCAAAAGGGAATTTTCTTCACTTGCTTGATCAGAGCCAGAGCAGACTGTTCTTGGTGAAAGATTTCTTATGTTGTCTGTGTCACTAACAGCCATTAATGGAAATGTCAGGATCAAGTGGAAATCAGCTGTACATGTTGATCACTACGTTACTGTGATGAAATAAGAAAAATAATCAGTAAGTGCCAAGAGCCAGGTAAGATAAGCAACTGCATCTCCTCTTGGCTTAAGGTTGATGGGGAGGTGTTTGCAAGTTGCACTATAAAAGGGAGAGAAGAGGGATTGTGCCCTAAAAGACACTGTCACTGAGGTTAGTAGAAATTTTGGGTTTGGGTGAGAGCAGATCTAAGTAGTGGGTCCTCTGTTTCAGCCCTGATTTGTGACCTGCCAGGTACCCGCAGGCTCTGGTGAAGTCAGTCAAACAGTTCCTGAAAACTGACTGCCTGCAGGATCAGGCCCTGGGTTATTGTTTCGTTCTAGAGGGAATTTGCTAATGCAGTCAGTCCAGTAAGCTCAGTTTTGATGCCATTGCATTTTATGTGACACTAAACTAAAACAGCTGTTTGCAATTAGCACACATAAAAAGAACAATAACAAAAATGCATCCTGCCCTCCCAGCTCTACACACGCTCCATGCAAAGAGTTCACCAAGTTCTGGTCATTTTCCCTCCCCGTCTCTAACTAAAACATCCCCCACAACTGATCTCGCTGAAGAGCAAATGAAAAAAAACAAAACAAAACCAACCCCAGATATGTTTATCGTTACCCCAGCGTTTGTGATGGGCAGCAGCAACTGGTTAATGGAAGATAAACCTTGCTCAGGGTGGGTGTGCAGGCAGGCCTCTCGCCGCTGTGGAGCTGATCTAAGCACTAAGAAGTTAAAAGGGAGGCGAGGGCTGGGCGAGGGCTGATGCTGTGCCGGGACAGGATGAGGTAGAGAGCTGGTTTCTTACCAGGACTGGGATCCAGGGCAGCTGGCCCACCCTTCCATTGGGAATAGGGAACAAGGAACTTGTAAAATACACAGACCAAATGGAAACGACCCCTATGGACTGAAACCAGCTGCATGTCAGACCTCTCGCTGTCTGTCTTGATTTGCTATCTCAAATAAATGGATGTGGTAGAAGGGGCTATGGAAAGAAAACAAAATAATTTATTCTCCTTGAAGTCGTGCCACACTAATAACCCACAGTTTTTACAGCTGAAAAAAAATATGTTTATTTGCAGATTAAGTTTTCCCCCCCCCCTTTTTTTTTTTAAGCTTTGAAAGTCTGCAGTTTAGAATAAGACATGCTGTAGTTCATTTTCAAAGGTCTTTGACAAATAGAGCTTTGGTAGATTTTGTTAGGTATTCATCACATAAAACTGCTGGCTCATGAAAGCTTGGGGTTTTTGCATTTTGATTCAGAAAACAAAGTTACAACAGCTTTTGTTGGTGCTTTGGCTTAGATCTGCGTGGTGGCTCAGCTCCATGAAAAAGGTCTTAGCAAATTTTGAAGAAGAAAGACGTGCAGAATGCCTTGACTTATTCATGTGCTGTTTTCCACATTTTCCCTGATATACTCCTGGGTAACACCAATTATTGTGAGCATTATGAAGAGCTGCTTGCGGTAACCAGGGTAGTACTTGAATTTGGACACATTAAGGACGGCAGTTGCTCAAATCCTACAAGGATGGGTTACTGCTATTGATGTTAGATTGAGCTCTGTTCTGACTTTGGAGATAGGGAAGGAGATATTTAACCTCCCTGCCATAGTTGTCTTGATCTCTTTTTGAGAACATCAGGTTGTGATACATGCCATAGGGCAGTCATGGTTTGATACGCTTCCTTAAGGAAACTTCTTAAAAGTAATCAGTATCATTTTCCTTCATGCAAACTGAGACACTGATGTGTTTTGCAAATGTATCTTATTTGTTTTCTTTCTTTTAAAAGTCTCATTCAGCCAACTGATCATTAGTGAAATAAGCCACCCAATTTGCATTAATGCATCTGTTAGAGTGTCTTGGTGAAATGACCTTCATAAAGTCTGCAAAAACGTGGGATACAAACATTTGAGGATGATGCTTTGAATTTACCCTGTTACTTATTTTTGCCTTCCACAACCTTCCTTTTTTTTTCCTCTAATATTTTTCTTTTTTCTCCTTAAGAAGTTGTTTCTTCCTCACTCACAAGTGCACAAACACAATAAGCAGCAGCTCTGAACAGAGGAGCTGTGGCCTTGTACAGACAGATATTTCGATATAAAGTAGTCTTTTACATCATATCTGTAGTGAAAACAAGAGTGTAACTTTGTTTCACTTTTATTTTAATTGGACTTTCCTTTTTAAAAGTTGAAAGAATTCAAGCTTGATGAAGTTAACACTACTGGCCTGGCCAAATTAAAAAGGATGAGCGCCAGTTACTTTTCCTCAGCAGAACAGTAGGAAATGTGTAACTGTTGAATTTCAGTTCACATGTTTATATCTTTACATATATACAGTAGAAAACTAGGTTAGAGCCCAAGAATATGTTCTCAAACCGAAATAAGATGCCTTTTATCAAGGGAGCAGCAAGAAAAAACTGAAATAAATCTCAAAATGCAGGACAAGACACCATTTCTACATCTTACTCCGATTGCTCCGATCATCATGTATGAATGTTGCATTTTCTGCCTTGTTCTGTTCCAGAGACTGAAGGCAGCGCTGACTCACCATCCTGCCGCCATGTCCAACGGCAATATGAACACCATGGGCCACATGATGGAAATGATGAGCTCGCGGCAGGACCAGACGCCACACCATCATATGCACTCACACCCTCATCAGCACCAGACACTGCCACCTCATCACTCATACCCGCATCAGCACCAGCATCCAGCGCACCATCCTCATCCTCAGCCTCATCACCAGCAGAACCATCCCCACCACCACTCCCACTCGCACCTTCATGCGCACCCGGCGCATCACCAGACCTCGCCGCACCCCCCGCTGCACTCAGGCGGACAAGCACAGGTAGACCTTCATGCCATGCAGCATTGCTGAGTTTTGCTATTACTCGGAATTAAGGCCTGATCCCTGCATCATTCCTTCATGCACGCAGGTCTTGTTAGATACAAGCCCCTCAGGCTACTCGTAAATCTCTGCTACCAGTGGTGGGGAAACACAAACTTTATTCAAAAAATGGAGTGAAGCAACAACTTGTCTTGCTGCTTAATTTGCTAAACATTTGTAATATCTTACTTTATAAGGAGCTCCGAGGTTTTTCAGTGCTCTGAGCTCTGCAGATTGCCACATATCCTTTTATGGAGGAGGTTTATTATGGAGATTAACATATTATATATGTTGCTTAATGTGCTTGAAGCTGAACTTCTCAGGTCAAGATTTAAAGAGCTGTGTGTGCTCTACTGACAGAAATGCATGGCACAATCTGTAGTGGAGTAAAATGGCACTTTGTACGTGTGCTCAAAGCAAGAAGTGAGTCTGTGTAAATAAAGAACCTCACTGAATTTAACAAGCTATTTATTTCCTGTCAAGACTGAAGATAGTAGAGGTGTGTTTAAGATGCACTGGTTTAGAAGAAAAGAGAAAAGGATCCAAACACTGTGAAGGGGATAACACCCTCCCCAGCTGCAGAGAATGAGGGAAAGCCAAGATTAGCTGAGAGCATGGGCAATAGTTGGTCAATTTTGTGTCAAGAGAAAAAGATGATGAAGTCTAAGGAGAGAGGTTTAAACCAGGAAGGCGATTTTGAGTTGGATTCAGGTGATAAGAATGTAGTGAAGGTCTCCATTGAATGAGATGGAAGTCTCCCATTTGCAGACCAGATATATCAGCTTCAGCAATTTTGATAATTCAGTATCTGAATGTTTCTTGAACTAATGAACTAGTGAGCATGGACTTTAGCAGAGTAAATTTTAAGAGGAATACTATTAATGTCTTAAGATTATATGCTTCTGCATCAGGATCACACAAGAAGAATAACACTCTGGGGGCAGTGACTGTAACATGACAGGTCAGGGGAGCAAATTTAAGGAGGACAAGTGCGCAGCACACAGAATGAGTACAAAGAGGAGTGCCAGCCATAAGAAGTTCAATCTGTGAAGCATTGTGTTGCTTGCAAATACCTTTCAGACAAACATCAAAGAAAATAAGAGGATTTGGCTGACGTCCCAGTGTCCCACAACATTAACTATTTACTAACATCTAGCTTTATTATTGCAGAGGCTGCAAGCACATGGGATTTCCCTGAAGCATTTGCTAATGAAAAATGAATTGTTAGCTTTAGAGAAACAGTCTAAATAAGAGAGCAGCAGACTCCCCTGTGAGAAGGTGTCCAGATCTTTCCTAAGTTTAGTTCAGTTTTCATTTTGTGAATTCAATTATTTTCCCATCTGTTAATGAGTTATTTTCTGTGGAGTTGTTTAAAAACTCCAATAAAAAGACATTACCTCATAACAGAGAAACCAAAAGTAACCTGATGGGTGTCTTGGAAGTCCATGAGAGAGTAAGAATGAAGTTGTGCTTAGCAGACTGAGGACTCCACGGGTGAGATGAAGGAAGTCAATTAACTTTTCAGAGGCTTTTAAAAGAAGAGTATTACTAGTGACACCTCAGGAAGAGGTTGGGAGGATAAACATGTCAATGCAGGTGGAATCATCAGATAGCATGGTATGGAGCCCTCCTGCAAAACATCTATATTACCAATTCTAACAGGCGAGGAGAAATCAGCTACAAGAGAAAAAAAACATCCCATGTTTAAGGGTAAGATATCAGCCAATGAGCCTGTGTGCTACAGCCATGTCTTCCTCTTAACTTACGTGCTGCTGAAGCTGGTTTTGAGTCATTCCAGTTAGGACAGTCTCGACACCTTGTGCTTTGTATTCCCTGTCAGCTAGGAACCCCAAAAGATTTGCAGGTGGCCGAGAAGAAATACAGGCACCAGGGTAGGTGGACTGATTGGCAGCCACAAAGCTGTGTCAGATTGACTCCAGTCTGGAGCTGACACTGCAGTCAGATGAGCTCTGCTATGTATTGCTGGAGGCAACGGGACCAGGGATCGAGGGGGTCTGCACTATATCCATAGGTGTAAGTGTCCCCAAGAGGATGGGACTGGAGGGTGATGGCTGCCGAGGCTGAGCTGGACTCCTAGAGTCAGCAGCTTCCCTGGGCAGCGTAGCCCATGCTGCTCATCTGCTCCCATGGTGCAAAGGCAGTAGTGATTTCTGACCAGATGCATTAGTGGGGAGAAAAGAAAGGTTTGCTGAGTAATAACCACATGGTTATGACTTTCTAAGCTCATCCATAGTCCCCATGGTAGGTAATGGCCTCTTTAATAGCCAGATTGCTCCATCAGACGTTAATTTTATGGTGTGTTTTACTAATTATTAACCTTATTCTTCTGAGCCAGATTCTTCCCTTGCAAGCCACCTGCCAATGACAGCATGGTCCATGTCGCTGTGAGCAGTGTGCTCCCATGCCAACACTGTTGTTATTTTACACCAAACCCTTTTGTAAAGTCAGAATTAATTTCATGCTTTTCAGCTACCATTTTGATACATAGGAGCCCAATGAGTTATGCTTTCATAGAATGAATGAATGACTGGATACTAGTTTTGTAGTAAGTTGCAAAGAACAGAGACAAGTATTGCATCAAGTATAAAAGTAGAAATCACCCTCTGATAGGTATCTTTCTGAGAGAGAGATTTAATCAGGTTGTAGTTGTGTTGCCTCAACTACTACAAAAATGACTATATTATTTTTGTGTTGGTCCCGTTAAGGTTTCCTAATGCGAAACTTGCAAGAGGAAAAGCTCACACAGAGTAGTAGTTTGGATGTTGTTGCGTTCTGTTAGCTGTCCTACATTTGTCTGCATTATGGATACGTGATTAGCATCCTCTTAAAAAGAATATTAACCTCAATTTTAATATATGTTCTTGTGTACTTAGGCAGGGCAGCGAAATCCTGCTAGAGACCAATGCTTAGACATTTGCTAAAATATAAACTAATAGATTTCAGGGTTAAGAGCTGACTACTAAGAGTCAGTTAATTATACCACGTGACATTATTAGTGATGTAATGGCAACCTTTATAATTAATATCTGTCAGAGATGGAGAGAAGATTTTGTTGTTCTGAAAATGCGCTCTGACTGCCCAAAGAGTGACTGGTACGTTCTGGAAACAAATGACTCACTCGCTATTCAGGAGAAAATGACCATATGAGGGGAAACAGGGGAAAAAAGAAATTTATAGTTACCTTTTTCTGCCTTGTAGCAGACCCCATCGGGAGAGTTAAGAAACAAGAATTTTTAATGCCGTATGGAAAAGGAGAAAAATGGGATAAGGAAAGTGATTGCTGTCCAGAAACATAAATAACAGATCTCTGAAGTCTGGAGAGGTGTTGTATGTGAAAAATAAAGGCCTTTGATGAGATATTGAAATAAAAAAGGATCTCGGAGGTCTCTACACTGAGATATCTTGCTAAAGAGGTGACATGCCCAGCCCTGGTGGATGGGGAGCAGCTGGCAACCCTTGGCAGCAATCTGCTGGCCAGCGGTCCGGTGTGGCTGCCGAAGCCCTGGGACTCCAGCTCCTGGTGTGGACAGAGGGTTGGAGATTTTACCAGCAAACATAAGGACTTAATATGAGCTGAAACTTTAAAAGTCAGTCAGAAAGTGCAGGGTGGCTTCTTTAGTTTTAGAAAGTTATTTTTTAAAAAACATTTTTCTGTGAGGGAGATTCCCTGACTGTGCAACCTAAAGCTGGGAAAAAATTCGGCTTTATGCAAAAAGCGTTATCAGATGCACAGAATAATTACACATAAAATTGCCACTTTAATTGACACAAGTCAGCTGGGGGAGGGAGCAAACTCTTCTTTGCAGTTTGTGTTGAGATTCTAGACAGAAAAGCGACCTTGCAAGACGATAGTATCGTTTTAATTGAGACAGACAGAGGTGTTAGGCAAACACATGTTAATTGCCGCAATTGAAATTCAGGGCTCAGTCTGACAAAGTGCTGAGTACGTCCACTCCCTAGAGTCAAAAGGAAGCACCTTGGAGGTCTGGGTCTTTGCCAGAACAAGAGGGTTAATTTTGAGTCAACAATTCAGGTTTCCAGACTGTTCCAGACTGTGCCCGAGCAGCGGAAGTGTGAGCGGCAGCACTTGAGCGATGAGACCGGTGGGTCAGGCTCCCCAGCTCTGACCACAATCCAGCGCCCGATGCCCTGGGCACCACAGGGAAGCAGGAAAGCAATCCAAAAGCTGGCTGTTCCCAGGCAGCTGAACATTAAGTCTGATGCTCGTTCCTGACAGGAGTGTTGGCATTTCATCCCTCCAGTAGCCCGAGCACAGACTACGTGGGGCTGCACCCACCACATGCTTTTTCTGTAATAGCATGGGCCAGTTGCTCTTTCCTGCACTTGAAAAATCATAAATACGTATATTTGCATAGTTTCATAGCAGCAGGGCTGGATGTGGTGCACCTCCCCTGTCAAAACCAGGATGCTGAATAAAAAGGAGTATAGCATCACTGAGGGTCAAATGGAAAAGCCTGAGAAGGGAAATACCCCTTCTCCACACAGTGCAGGGGTGCTAAAATTCAGGCTTAAGTGTAGGCACCCAAATCCTTTCTTTTGGCCCCAACTGAGATGCCTTGTGTGATCCCAGGCCTCAGCTTCCCGCCTCCATGCAGCATGCAGGCACGAGTTGCCTCTGGCTCTGGAGGTGGTAAAGCATGAGATGGAGATATGGAAACCTGTGAAACAGNAGCGGGAAAGAGAAAGCAATAACACCGCTACAGTATTCTGTTTTGATTAAAACAGTTGCTGAGAGAAACTTGACGTTTCGGGTTTGAAATAGGTGGTGGCAGAGAAAGTACCTAAGTGAAATTTTTTTAATAACTGTAAGGGGAAAAATATTTTTCCTACTAATATTCAGAGAATCATTTCAAGAAAGCCTTCCCTTTGACTATGGCAAGGATTTGCCAGCAGCTCATTTCAGTGGCATCTGGCGCAGTCCATTGACTTGCGCCTGTTGCAGACCTCGCCGGGGAGCAGGACGAGGGTGTGAGGTTTCCCTTCCCCCTTACAGCATCTCCCTCCATAACTTTCCCCTCCACCACCACCCCCTGCCAAACCTTGTCTTCCTTGCCAGGTTTCGCCAGCAGCCCAGCAGATGCAGCCCACGCAGACGATACAGCCACCACAGCCGACTGGAGGTCGCCGGAGGAGGGTGGTGGACGAAGATCCAGATGAGAGGAGGCGGAAATTTCTGGAAAGGAACCGAGCCGCCGCCACGCGCTGCAGACAGAAGAGGAAGGTCTGGGTGATGTCACTGGAAAAGAAAGCAGAAGAGCTCACCCAGACAAACATGCAGCTTCAGGTGCGAGCCACTGTCTGCACCCCCGAGGACACAGAGGGGCTCTTTGTGCTCAGAGGGTCTGGCGGGGCCAGCGAGCCCTCGTCGCCTTCAGGGCTGCCCCTACACAGCTGGCTCCTGGTGCGAGTGTGGACATAATCAAAGTCAATTAATCAAGATGTGTGTGCTTCAATTAAAGAAATAATTGCAGTTTAGCAGAATAAGCCAGGAAAAAGCTGTCTGAGAATTTAGAAGCCTTTGCTCGATGAGATTGTATTTATTTTCTTTCCTTGTCACCACTTTTTGTGGGGATTTTTTTTGGAAGTGCCATTAACTCAGTTGTAAAAGACTTCTTCAGAGCATGCAGCTAAACCCTCATTCAAAACCAGTGAGATAGGAATGTAAGTAGATCAGTCTACCAGTGCAGAAAAGAATGAATTGGATGGATGAAAATACCCTGAATATGATAAATAAAAGCCCTTCTCTTGGTGGTGCCCGTCTTTATGGTGGGCACAGTACTTCTGCCCCATCTGGAGGTGTGCCTGTGCACTGCCAAGGGTGGAAGGACCGACTGCATAATGGCACTCCCCCAAAGCACAGAGGTGACAGTAGCACCCAGGCACTGGCTGTAGTGGAGGCGTAGGTGACGTGCTGTAGGTGACAGCAGCCCTGCCACTACACCTCCCAGAGTGGCAGGCTGCCGTTTGCCCCCACAGGTCTGGCCCTCCCATCCTCTTGCAGAGAGCCAGAATATTTCCTGAGCAGATTAAACCAAAAGTATCTCTGGTGCTGTGAAGGGATAGTTTGCTTGTCAGTTTATGTCATCAAATCTGGAAGCCAAATTGCCTTCAGAAGAAGCCATAAAATAATGTCGTGGACAAAGAAACATTAACATAAATCCAGCACATAAGCACCAAATGGCATTTTTGCTTGGTTCTTCTAAAGTTGTGGAGCAGTTTCTGTGTCTTTGGGTTTAGACTTTACAGAAAAGCCTTATTTAAGCTTTGTGGCAAACCAAATGTTCTCTTTCTTTTCTAGAACGAGGTTTCCATGCTGAAAAATGAGGTAGCACAGCTGAAACAGTTATTGTTAACACATAAAGACTGTCCGATAACAGCTATGCAGAAAGAATCACAAGGATATCTAAGTAAGTAGCTGGTATGTTTGCACTGTCTCCACACTCCTCACAGGAAAGCTGTTTCTAATTCTTCCATCCAGAACCCCTTCTTGGTCATATTCTCACTTGAACCTGTCTTCTCAAACATCATCCGAGCCATCCGATCTCCTGCCCTTATTTATCCAGCCCTGCTCAAAAACCCAAAAAGCCCTGGTTTGCATCCCACACAGCAGAGCTAGCCTTCCCCACCCCTCCCTTCCGCACGGAGATACACACGGATGGACGCTGGCTCCCCTGTGGAGGATCCCGCTCGAACTCACAGCTCCAAACCTGCAAGAGTCCTCCCGGGCGCAGCACTGCCAGCACCTTAAAATAACCCTCAAAAGGAAAATTAAAAAGGAAAACATTACAGTCCCCTGCAGCGAAAATGGTACTGTGCTCTGACAGTGGTGCAGACCAGGCGTGGCGCAGGTTTTCAAGGTTTGTCAACTCTTTTTTTAACTCTTTCTGTTAAATCTTTCTTAAATCTTTCTGTTTTCTTGCAAAAAAAATATCTCATCAATCGGAGATGTTGAATTGATTCTGTCTAGTTGATGCATTTTATGATTGTGGTAATTTAGGGACAAATTCTTTGCTTGGCTCTAGCACAGTTCAGAAGAGCCTCAGGGTTAATATTTGCTTAGATTGCGGCATTCTCTCAAAATAGAGCCCATTTCTGTCTCCTCTGCATCACTATGCATCTGGCTCTTTAACAGTACTCAAAGAAAAAAATACATAATTCTATTACATTCCTATCAACTGTTGCTTGAATTAGATTTTCTGTGCTGCAGTGCACCACACTCTAATTCTGATTCCTGCTGGAGCGAATAAAGCATTTAAACATCCCAACTGATTTTATAGACCTCAAGATACCAGGTTTTTTTTTTTCATCCTGACATTGGTTTCGACTTTTTTTCAAGGTCCCAGCTCCTCAAGTTAGGTTGATATCAGAGAAGCTGGCTTAAAAAAATCTGACAAAAACTGCAAAAAATCAGAAGATGGAAAGCGTGCATTTTGAAATCCTGGGATCTGTGTATGCCTCAGGTTGTTAGTATTGCTGCCATAGTGGCACATCCCTTTTCCAGGAGTGTCACCCAGCCTGGGCTTGTCACTTGGATGGATAATTGAACATGTGCTGTCTCTGTGCCCTCCACCCCCTTCCCAGGTCCTGAGAGCAGTCCTCCCGCGAGCCCGGTCCCAGCTTGCTCCCAGCAGCAAGTCATCCAGCACAACACCATCACGACCTCCTCCTCCGTCAGCGACGTTGTGGGAAGCTCCACCCTCACCCAGCTCACCAGCCACAGAACAGACATCAACCCCATCCTTTAAAAGTGGTTGATCAGAAACTGCTAGGGAAGCGTGGTAGCGTATCAAAGCGTCCTCTGTGCTAAGGACATTTGCAACCGTAACTCAAGCCTGGAAAATTCCTCAGTTCTTGAAAGACTCTGGCTTTCATTTTTATAGTTATTAAAATGTCTTTTATACTTAGTTACATAAAAGGGAGTTATGCAATTAATATGCTATCAGCTTGAGAAATGCTTTGGTGCTTTCTCCACGGTTTTTTGGTACCAGTTACTTGTTTATAAACCTAACTGCTTCTGTACATAGTCATGTTTCCTTCTCACCAATCTAGCCTGAAGCCTCAGAAATACAGAGTTGTGTTAAACTGCAGCTTGTTAGCCAACATGAGGCATGAAAAGTATTAAACAGAGTCATACATAGGTAGCTAGGACTAATTAGGCTATAAATACAGAGAGAGGGCATCTGCTGACAGCATAAGAAAAAATGAGTTAGCATTGTGCTATCAGCAGACCCCATCTTGCATTCAGAGCCTCTTTCAAAGCAGTTATATAGGATGTGGCTATCAGGACGAAATCAAGCCGAAATAGCGTGCTCTTTTGTCTAGCCTTCTCCCTTCTCCTGTCTCCCCTGCTCTGCCCTTTTTCTCCTCCAGTTTTTCTGATGTCTTCCTTTTCCCTTCACAAGCCATGTTCTTGGGAACAGCTTTTTTTTTCCTGCTTTTTTCATTCCAAGGGTTTCTCGCGTCCCTCTCTTTCTCTCCAAGAACGGAGATGAACAAGCAAAAACTTCAAGCCCACCTAAAAACTGTCAGCACAGCCACTGCTTTCACTAGCTCTTCACCCACGGCTGGGCTGTGCTGAGCATTTGGCTTTTAAAAAATAGAAATGCTCCTGATTTAGTGTTTTTAATAAACAGGGAAAGGTGAAAGCAGTGCAGCCCCAGGTGAAGTGGGATTGAGAGCCAGCTGTGTTGATGCTAGCAGCCCTGTAAGCTTCTGTGGCGCTGTATGGGCATAGCAAGCAACACCTGAGAATCACAGCAATTCTTTTGCACTGCCAGTCATTAACATAGAAAAAACCTTGTAGTATATAATAATTCAGGAAAGTTCTGTTCCCTAACCTGGTTGTGTTATTCTAGCAACGACAGCTAACAGCCTTAGGTTTCACAGGCTATAAATGAGAAATAAATCAGTGTAATGGTTCTGACCAGTTGGAAAAATGCCATTTTTAATTCCCAGGGAAAGACCTGCTCTCTGCAGGCATTCCTTTAAGCATCCATGGTCAGGTCCCGAGCTGGCAGACAGCAGTGTAGCTTCCCTGACTTCAATGGCACTTAATGCCTGTTTATCACAGGTAAGGAACTGTCTCATTAGGATGCTAAATAATTTTTAGAAGGCGTGCAGCTGCTAAAAAGTGCTGCGAGAACAGCAAATCCCACTGCCCCCAGATAAAAATTCAGCCCGCAGAGAAGGTCTGGAAAAGAGCCTTGTGCCACAACTAAGGTTTTTGTTTGGACTCTGGGCATGCCCCTCAGCGCAACTGATTTGCATCCCCAGTGATTGATGGAAAAATCAGGCGGAGATGATGCCAGTTAATTACGCTGCCTTGCCATATACTGGGATGTGATTTTGCTCTCCGATCTGTCAGCAGCAAAACCTCCCACTGCTTACCCAGGGAGCAAGCTCTGAGCTGGTGATACACGTTCAAACATTTTAAGCTCCATCTTTAACAGGAGAAGCTAATTCATGTTATTCCCAGCAAATCCACTAGCCCTGAGCAGACTTTGTTCTGAAGCAAAGTTCTCCTCCTCAAAGGCTGTGTCTTTGGTTTTTAGAAGAGTTGAGGAGTTTGAAAGGGTGGCTTTTCGTGCAGGAGACAGAGTTACAGCAACTGAAGCATGAGGCGCTGTAAGGAGCAGGGCCTGCCTGGAAGGGAAAGCAAAATTCAGTTCTGAATTAGTTGTTAGTAAATATCTTTTTATCAGTATTCTTTAACAGCTCACTTTCTGTTTATGCAAATACATTCAAAAAGATTTTTAATGTACAGTGTAAATCTTGACATGATTATATAGCCTAGGAACCAAAAAAAAAAACTACGAAAAAGACAAATGTACAGGATTTTCTATTATATTTTAGACAAACATATACTTTTAAAGTGTTTTAAATACTGAATCTATAATTTTTTTTAACCTCCAGTTGTAATAGCTAAATGGTTTTGCTTCACCACAGCTCCCACAGGAACTTTTTTCAAATATGCAGGCGAGCAAAATGTTCCAGCTGAGTATCCACTACGTATAAAAAGCCCAAATAAGCATTTCCCGTGTCTGAATTTCATCATTCACCAGAAATAGAAAATGCCATCACAGGGTTAATTTAAAAAACTTTCCCTTTATATGGTAGCACTTAAATACTTAAAAAGATAAAAATTAAAGTTGTTGGTAATATTAGAATACCCGTTTGAGCTACACTGCACTAGAATTACGGTTTAGCTTCATTTTATTCAATCTTCTCCATTAAAATATTTAGCTGCTAAACTGAAAGCCTCTACATTAAAAAGAGAAAGAAAAAAAAAAAAAAACAAACCCAAAATACAAAAACCTTGCCTAAGTTTTGTTAAAATTCAGCAACTTGACAGTTTGACTGATGTGTATTATATATAGCTCAATTATTTCTTTTTTTCATGCTAACTAGGCAAGCCAACCACACATGTTGGCCTAAATGTGTAATTACAATGAAATGTCTCCTCTCTATACTCTTGGCCTTTAGGTATAATCCTTGCTAGCGATGTGGAAATAAGTGAAGGATGAAAAGCTATTTGCTATTGCTTCTTGTAACCCTGTTGCAGGTTCACAGGCCAAGACAACACGCAGCATATTTCTCTCGGCTGTATCATTGGTAAAAGGACCAACCGTACCAGGCACCTTAGATTATTCATCAGATTTGCTTCCACGTTAAAATGCTCTTGTTTTCCAGGAGAGTGATCCTGCAGCCTTTCCTCGGGCTGCCAGTCTGGCCAGGCACCAGAGGCCGCCTGAGCAATGGCTGTGGGAGAAGCCCCTGCCCCTCTGTCCCCAGGATGTCCCTCTGCTGCATGGCCAGTGCCGGTGGCCTCTTCCCAGGCACGTCTCTCTAAATGCACTTCCCGGGCTCTTTCCATTGAGGAGAAATCCTGCTTTTCCACGACCTACAACTGGAGACTGCTCCGCTTTCCTCTTGTCCTGCAAACCCAGTTGGTCGCTGGGCTGGCCAGGCTCGGTACCCAGTCCCACCGCTGGCAGACAACTGGGACCACTTCCCTCGCTCGCTCTGCTGAGCACTGATAGGGCGGAGAAGGTATTTCTTGCGGATGGCAGCTCTCATCATGCGGCATCAGAAGCACGTTGGAAATCTCAGCCACGGACACTTGCAATACTTTGATCGGAAAGAAAGGATGCTGCGATCCGGTTCCCTCATTTCCTTCATCCTCCTCCCCTCACACACACACCCTTACAGCCCACCCCTTCCCCGCATCGGTTTGTGCGAGCCATATTCATAACGCTGCCTGTGGGAGACAAGTAGTTTGTGTGCTATCATGGTGTGTTTTATAAGGATGATGATGATGATGATGATAGATGGAGAATTTCACGCTGTTGGGAGTTAATTCCTGCTAGGAAGCTAAAGGACCGCTGCCCATCTTCTGAATAGTGGAAAGTCAATGGTTCAGTGCCTCAGTGCGTGTGGATTTAGTGTGTTAACTGACTCTGTCCTGTTAACTAACAAGCCAGCTATAACTGTTGTGAAATGCCCAACTTTTGAGGATTCATATTTTTTTAAGCAACAATATTTAGTGTTGAAAACTAGCCTTTTAGTTTAGGCAAAATGTGCTTTTTAGCAGCTAATACCTTTTTTAAAAAAAAACAAAGCATATAGAGTGAATTTATGAAAATTCATGAGGACCAAAGCAATTTTAAAACAGGAATCTATTAATTTAGTATTCACATAGAATTTTATAAAGTATTTATTAATAAATGTTATTTTAACACATTCCATTTGAGCAGTATTCTTGTACAGAATCTGTTTGGTTTTTTTAAGTTACAATATTAGTTTTGCAATAAACTACTCTAGGTGTATGTGCATCTTAATCTTTCAGGGTCTCAAGCAAAAGTCATCCATCTAAGATGGAAAAGCTTGCTGAGGTCAGTTGTACAGAAATTCCTAGAATTAAATGTTTTCCTTAAAGCAGCATCTGCTTTTTTTTCTTTTCTTTTCTTTTTTTTTTGTAACAACAAAACAAATTATGAACCTTCAGTTGTTTCCTTTGTATTGGAAAATGTGCTCTCTCTTTTTAGAAAGCACGGGTCAACATATAACTGGAAAGCCTGTCCTTTTTTCTTTTTTTTTTTCTTTTTTTTTTTTTAAGGCTGATTTTATACATCACCATGAAAGATCTAACCCCATCCTTGTTTCTTGTCTAATACCACATAGTGAGTTGCACTATATTGCCTTATCATTGCCTCTTCTGTCCTCTTACTAAGCAGTGTTCCTTAGATTTAGACCATTGAAACTCCATTATACATCAGAGAAAATTACTGGAGGGGGAAGAAGAGAAAAAGATTGATCTGTAGATATAAAACCTAAACTGTGCCTATAAAACAAAACCAGTTACAACTAATTAGTATCTTATTTCTACGTTTCAATTATTTATATTATTTTAAAATTGCACTTTAGCTCTCACTCTCTTTCTTGCTCTCCCTTGTTGAATCATTTATAAATACTCTTGTAAAACGTTTGCACCAGACACATTTATATGCTTTCACTGATGGCATATCTACAACTTGTCTCTCACACCTGCCTGAATGGAGAAGCTGAGAACAGCCAGTCTGCAGTGTGACTTAGACTTTACACCCTCTTCATGACAGCATATAAATGTTTTATTATGCAAAGTGTGTGAGGCAGCATCTAAGCTACGTTTATAATCTCTCATCCTGAGAACCAAAGTGTCCTGTATATCGTAAGGTCAGGAGACTGGCTCTGGTGTGCATTGTCGTGCACTTTGACTGTTGTCCAACCCATGGTAGCTGCGAAGCTGCAGTGATAACAGTGGCCATACTATGTACTAGAGTTCTGAATCAATAAAATATGTTGCCTTATAACTTGGCTAGGGACAGCACCTTTAAAAAAAAAAAAAAAAGAATAAGAAAAGAGACTAAAATCTTCTAAGGACAAACAAAAGCAATAAAATCCCAAGTGATCTGGACACAAAAAAAAATTGTTCATCATTGGAAATAATCATTTTACTGCAAAGACAAAAGAGACTGCTTACATCCATAACATCTTTTT
>VZTM01010159.1:168-51814 GCA_013400555.1 Jacana jacana | reverse complement strand
TTTTTTTTTTTTTTTTTCAGAGCTTACAGTTATCTCAGCTTTATCAGTGGCTTTACACTTAAGAGCTAAATTGCTTACCATTATTGGGTTTCCATAGCTTTCAAAATGACTTTATAGCAAATCCTAAACTGCATGAGGCCAAAAATGTCAGTGTTCACACACACTCACAGACAAAACTGATTCTCTAAGTGGAAAACTGATCCTTTCCCAGGCTCTCCTTGGACTGGAATCAATAATTGCAACTCGCTATATTTAGACCAATGTGTAATACCTGGGATTCAGGATCTCCAGTTCTGAATTTAGGCAAATTAAATGTTAGCTATGTCACTAGTGGAAATGTTCCTGAAGCCCACGCTAAGATAACTCCATGAAACTCTTAGACCCAAATCTCTTTTTTTAACTAAAAAAATCTGAGTGACAGCCTTCTGAATAAAGGCTGAAAGCTCCTGCCTTTGCAGAAACTGATGCAGTGTCAGGAAGCGAGGGAGGCGGGAGGGCTGATAGGGCATTTCAAGGGAAATGTTTTCCTTGCTGGAATTTAGGAAATTCCAGAGAATTTTTCCCCACACCCCTCAGCGCAGAGATTGCACAGAGATTCCTGCCAGAGACAACCTCTACCATGCTTCCACCAGACAAACTATTTTGCACAGAAGGTGTAGTTGCTTTTCTGAATAAGAACTATTGCCACTGAGAATTTTGCCAAGGACTTTATCACTGGGACCCAAGCATTTCCCAGCCCGTGGCCGCGAGCTCTGTACCCCACTCTCCAACAGCTCCGCTCAGACGGTGGGTAACACCCACTGCTGACCGTTGCTCCTTTGGACTGTTGCCATTGTCCTGGTTTTAAGGAACTTTTAGCACTGCTTGGAGTAAGCCTAAACTATCGAAGTTTATATATATAAATATATATATATATATTATATTAAAAAAGGTGCTGTCACAGTAAGTTTTGGGCTTGAGGTTGTTTGTATTGTATGCAAAGGTTTTGTGTTTGTTTGTCTGTTTGTTTTATTCTGTAAAGCAACCACCTTCCTTACCGGAGGGAGATAATTTTGTTTGGTTTTTTGTTTTGGTTTTTTTTTTTGGTACATAAGTGTAAATACTTGCTGCAGCATTTAATATGTTTAATTTTATGTTAAGCTTTTTTGTTGCATTGTGAACCCATTATTGTTACAAATGGACAATGAGTTCATTGAGACTGTTCAACTAGGTCAGATTTTTACATCTCTTTCTAGCTAGAAGAGACAGGAATTTTGTGCATTTGTACAAATGTTAATAATATCACTGCAATTCCAATATAATAAAGCACTCAAATGCAAACAGTTCCAGTAGTTTGGCTTTGTCTATACCCCAGACATTTTACAGTACAGATAACTCCAGCAATTAAGCCAAGCTACTCCTCAGTGATTTCTATTCTGAGCTGCAATCCCTCATCTCCCCTGAGATCAGAGGAGGACCATGATTCTGGGCGTCCACCTGTCTGGCCACAGGAGCGAGGGGCTACGCAGACCTTACAGCCCACCTTTGCCCTCCAGCAGCCGTGGTGGCTTTGCAAGAACAAGTTCTCTGAACCTTTTCCAAGCAGGGAGGCTGCAAAGCCTCAAACAAAAAGACTTAGGTAGTGGAGCCTGACGTGAGGCCTCCGCATAAGGATGAGACAAGCTGTTATTTTACTTTTCCATGCAGCTGGAGTGTGCTTATATCAAAATACACTCTATGCTTGTTATCCCGCCAACCTTGCCTCTTGCCAAAAGCTGCCTGGAAATGGATTTCCTGCTGGGCTAATTAGCTCTAATTGTGATGCCCCTGTTATCTTGCCAGCCTCATTTCTCACTATAAATTGGTCCAATACAGACCTTGGCAAAGTAATGTGTAAACTGTAATCTAAAGTTAGGCAGGATGAACCCATCTCCCCAGCGGGAAAGCCAGCTTTAGATTGTGGCAGCTCGATGGCCTTGCTGGTGGTCCCAGAGTGATGGCCCAACCCGCCAGGGTCTGAGATCCAAGAGGCGCAGCCTTGGCTACAGGGACCAGCCCGCCTGCAAGTGCTTGGTCCCCGTGTCACACTGCAGGAGACAGGCCCTGTGCAGCATGACCGTGCTTCTCCCTTGGAGGCCCTGGCACAGCCACAGCTTCTGCTGCTTGTTCTCCCCCTGGTTTTCAAAAGGCTAACTGTGGCCAATTCACTCTCCTAAAATGGGTAGGAAAAAGGCAGAGCCATGCCCCTGTTGCCATTCTCCCCTTGTAGAAGCTAGAAGATGAGCAGTAGGCACACATGGATCTCTCTTTAAGGGCGTACAGCTGACATTTTCCCAAAGACACCAAGGCATGGCATTAGCTGGAGCAATTTCTAAGGCCATATACTCCTGTGTCGCCTTTAAAGCAGGGCTGTCATGCCACAGTTTAACCTGTATTTATACAGCAGGGCACCTGCTCTGGGACCAAAAGAAGATCATCATATCTGTAAAAATAGATGCCTCTCATGAAAGCATATCACAGGCCTATTTTATTGTCCACACAGTTATATTTACACCTGACAGCATGAGCTAAGCAAGATGTTTTCGAGCTGAGGTAACACTGCCCTTTACAGCTGATTCATGGTTTCCCAAACCTGATTGCAGTATTTGTTCTTCTTCCAAGCAGTCCACTGTTACTATTGCTCTCACTGGGCTGCTCTGGACATCATAACAGTGATTATTAGAGAAAAAAATGAATCAGTGTGAGTGCATGCTCCTTCCCCTCTCCTTTGCAGGGATTCAGCCAGAACTAGGCTGAGCTGAGGACACTGCATCAGTGAGAAGGTTGCTCCAGCTTACATCAGTTGGAGCAGTGGTGCAGAGAGACTCCTTCCCACTGCCAAACCAGCCCCTCATGCTTTGGCTGGACTCACTTTGCCTCTCAGCCTCCCCCCCAGCCATCTCCTGAACCCAGCAAACCCAAGCTGCAGCCTCAGTTATTTGCTGTAAAGGCACTCAAAACTAATGGCAACGTAGCACAGAGTTTGGATAGGGATGATTAGCTAACATAGAGAGCACTATACATTCCTAAAGGCACTGGCACAAAGCAGGCAGAAAAACAGATCAGAAACAACCATCTGGAGAAAGCAGATACCGCCCCAAAAAAGGGTGTAGGGCTAGAGGAGGGGGTCAAACCCAAAGGAGCCCCAACACGAGAGCATTCTCAGCAAGAGCTGATAAATTGGAAGTGGTCTTGTGCTAACAAAACCTTTCAGCAGGAGGATGGAGAAGCAGGCAGACCTGAGTGCTTTTTTTGGTTAGTTTTGGGGTGATTTTTAAAAAATCCTGCGATAGAGGGAACACTGAACAGGCAAAGCTCTCCAGTATCACACTGACTCTCAGTTTAAAAGAGTGAAAGCAAGTCTGATTCCCTCCCAGGGAATGTTCTCACAGGCTGCACTTGGGGACACCCTCAGAAATGGGGTGGTTGATTCTGCTGCCCCCCCATCAGTAACCCTTGCCACCCACAGCCCTAGCAAAGGCTTGCTGTACAGACCTCCCTCTCAGCCCTCCATGCCCACCCTGGAGTCAGCACTGCCCCACTGAATATGGCAGGCAATGGGCTGGTTTAGAGGGAAAACTAGCTTTCCTCCTAGCAATATCTACTATGTTATAGTAGTATGCTAAGGCTTGTAGTAGTATGCTAAAGCATATAGTAAATGCTAAGGCCTCAACACAGGAGACTCCAGCTGTAGGACCACCCCAATTACATTGCAATTACCCTGTTGCACCCACCTTCTTTAAAGAAAGGTTCTACTCACAGTCATTTGAGAGCTTGGCCCACAGGGAATAAGCACAAGATTAAACACAAAACTTCCTGAGAGCCAATTTCAAGGGAGTAAAAAAAAATAATCCAGCATCAGAAAGGAGCGATAAGAGTTAAAGCAGGACTGCTACCACCCCTCAGATCTGAGCCAGCAACTGAGGTTTTGGGGCCATTTGCTCAATTCTTTGGTCTGCTTTGTTGCTGCAACTGCCTTAATTTCTTTTTGCCTCTGATCTGCCCTGCTGTAACGGGGACGTTTGTTTTAGCAGCTCTACACAGGGCATTAGTGCATGTCATTTGCTTAAAACCCTCTTTCTGCAGCACTTGAGCACCATTTTTCCTCCAGCCTGCTCTATTCTCCAGTGCAACACAATGCCACGGTATGAGAATGACCCCGCAAAGCTGATAAAATATTTAAGACACGTGTTCTGATTGTGTTAGGTAAGCAAATACCACAAGAGCCCAACCATTAGTGAACCTGATCAGCCCATTCCCCCAGGACTTGTGGCAGAGCAAGCCAGAGCAGCCTGAGCTAGAATGGGGCAGCTGCCTTTCCCAAAAGAGAAAGGAGCTTGATAGTGTATTTTTCAGAGGTCTGAGGAATTTGCAACCTGTATAACCCTTTCTAAAAGCAAACACTATAGATATATTAGATTTCAATATTGATATAGATATATAGATTTATGGACACACAGATACAGGTAGGCAGATATAGATTATATAAGTGATATGGATGATATAGATACACAGACGCCATTGATGTGTGCCAGGGTATGTGTGCATACAGCAGGTCAGCAGGTGTTTTCATAGGGCATTGCATTCAGCTGACAGCAAGGCAAGTTAAAAGAAAGAAAAATACCTGACACAACTGGCCAGTTCATGTAGGAAATTGAGTCAAGAAAAAATAAATAAAGGCAGAAACTGATCAGTTTGAATCTGGAGCCCTCTGGATTATAACGGATCACACGGGAAGACAAGAAGCTTTGTATGGAAGGGCCCTATATCCCCCTCGCACTCTCTCTTTTGTTGCACTGAACATTTTCATTCTGTGTTATAAGGTGGCTGAGGCAATTCCAGCTTAGTGAAAGTTTTTCTTAGCTTCAAGAAGCTGTGCCGCAAAGACAACATGTAGCTGTGGCTGAGAAAAAGGAACCGTTCGCAGTGGGACACGGCCGCCGACTCCAGTTACGCAGGACTGTGTTTGGTATCACAACACCAGCCATTGTTTCTGTTGTCTTCGTTTTGCTGTAGCTACTCCCTGCACTGCGATCTAGAAGTTAAACCATCAGAATTAAAGCTAAAGGCAGGCAATTTTAACAAGCTAAATGGGAAGGATGAGGGTAGCTTTGCTTTTGTCACACTGCAATGGTGGCTTGCCTTCAGAGGTGGCTTAGCCCTCTGTGAAAATGTTCCTGCTAGCTCTGTGGGATGAGGTGGAGGGCCTGCAGGATCACCCACAGACCTGCTATTTCCACAGCA
Organism: Jacana jacana; assembly: GCA_013400555.1. NCBI lineage: Eukaryota > Metazoa > Chordata > Aves > Charadriiformes > Jacanidae > Jacana > Jacana jacana. The sequence goes on along the minus strand of VZTM01010159.1, from coordinate 46,552 downwards.
ACACAAAGCAATACTGAAGCACCTTGGCCACGCTGGCAGCAAGATTTGCAAGGGTCCTGCTAGGCTGACCTGCTCAGCTCCAGCACTGCAGGTGACTCCTGCCACCACACTGCAAGGGCTGAGTTCATCCAAGGTTGGTCAGTCGTCTGACTAAAACCAGGGGGAAAAATGCAACAGAAGGTACTTATTGCCTTACCAGCTTTGCGAACTGGTGTGGCTAACCAAGCAGATCACTTTGGCAGAGCCCTGGGAGGGCAGGCGGGAACTACAGGTGGGTGGTCAGGTAATGAGCAGAGCATGGAATGGTGGTGGGCTGGAGGTGGCCAAGATGTTTGTGAGTTGCTGCCTAGTGAATCCATACCCCTGGGCTGTATCCTGTACATCAGATGGAAACTTGAGCTAGATGGTGTCCACAGCTTGTACCGTCAGTGACGGTGGTCCCCGTTGTCCCTGCATGGTTTGCCCACCTGACTGCACCAGCACTCACCAGAGAGTCAGCACCCAGAGTTGTACTGCCCTCCAAAGCCCCTCCAAAGTCCATAAAACCAAAAGTAGCTTTAAAACATTACCTACTTTCTGCTCTCAAAGAGTTAGCAAACCTCACTGTACACAGAGGGAAAACCAAGCTGCTGATTAAAAAAAAAGTTTTGTTTTCCTTTTTCAAAGCAGAACCCACATTTTTGATAGCTTAGGAAGAGCTTCAGGCATGCCTTAGAATCATAGAATCAGAATAGTACAGAGCTGGAAGGGACCTTAAAGATCATATAGTTCCAAGACTCCTGCCATGGCCAGGGACACATCCCACCAGACCAGGTTGCTCAAAGCCCCATCCAGCCTGGCCCTGAACACTTCCAGAGATGGGGCAACCACAGCTTCTCCGGGCAACCTTTTCCAGTATCTCAGCACCCTCAGATCTCAGAATGTATTCCTAATATCTAATCTAAATCTCCCCTGTTTTAGTTAAAACCATTACCCCTCATCCTATTGCTCCACTCCCCATTACTCCTGTAGGCCCCCTTCGGGTACTGGAAGGCTGCCGTAAGGTCTCCTTGGAGCCTTCTCTTCTCCGGCTGAACAGCCCCAGGTCTTTCAGCCTGTCTTCACAGGAGAGGTGCTGCAGCCCTCTGCTCATCTTCGTAGCCCCACTCTGGCCTCACTCAGCGGGTCCATGTCTTTCTTATGCTGGGGGCCCCAGCGCTGGACAGAGTAGTCCAAGTGGGTTCTCATCTCCATGAGGGTGATTTCCTCTGCTGTGTTATGCTACATGTCACTCAAGGAGAACTGTACCAACTTACAAAAGACACAAAAGTCCTTGCTCCTGCCACAGAGAGGTTTCTCCTTGCCTTGCAAGCCGCAGCTGAGCACAGGCAGTGCACAGGGCTGAGCCCTGACGAGGGATGGTGCCACAGGAGGAAGCATGACACCCAACCAAGGCACAGGAAACTCAAGGCTCCTTTCTGGGATCGGATGAGAAAGGCACGGTTTTCCCAGTCGGAAATTAAGGCTCCTTGGCTTGCCGAAGCCACAGAAGACGTCAGTAACAAGGCAGTCCCTTTTCCAGGAAAGCTCTGCTCCTAATGTGGTATGAGAGCAGTAGGATACCACCGGTGCTGCAGAGCAGAGCTCCGGCAGCTGCTGCTGGGCTAATCGGAGCCAGCAGCTCGGAGAGGAAGCCAAGGACAGCTTTTAAATGCACGCGGCAGAGAGGAATGAAAAATATTAATTTTAAATGGATCAACACTGGCCTTGGAACAAGGCAGGCAAACGTCCAAGCCTGTCAGGAGGGAGTAATGAGGGCTTTTAAATTAGATGTGATCACCTATCTGTGGCTGTACAGAGTATTTGCTGTGTATCCCCCATACCGTGGGGAGAACCCCAGACATGTAAGGTTATGAGTGTGCTGTCCATGTATGGGCTCTTTCACCAGAGAGTTTCAAGTGCTTCTTGGGCTTTAATTTAGTGCCTTAATTACTCAGGGGTTTAGGTAAATACAATTGTCTTCATTTATCCTAACAGCACACAGAGAGGAGTAAACTGACAGAGAAACCAAAAACCATGAGGATGGCCTCCACTTTCCTACCCCCCTTTTCTCTCTTGCCAACAGCCCATACATCAGGGCCCCTCCAGGAGACTTCAGGCAGGTGGAGCTTTACCTGCTGAAGATGGAGTCCTCTCTAGAAATGCTAATCCTTGTCCTCAAGGAGAAATGAGCTGTTTTGCTTTCCATGTGTTTTCTTCAAAGCTCTGGCCAAGCTCATCCTCATTAGGAGGCCATTAAAACACCAGTGTACTTCCCATTATGATTTCCTCTTGGATTAGATGGGAATATTTTTATATACTGTAAAAAGACTCTCCAGTTCTGACATCTCTTTTTTAATTTGCCCAGACCAAAAGCTTGAGAGGGACAGGAATGGGAAACCATATCGGCGTTCAAATAAAATGCCACAATCATCCAGAGAGGCAAGGGGAAAGCCCTGCAGTCTCATTAGCCAAACTTGCACATGGTTATAATCAAACGTGTGGGAGGGAGACATTCCCTTGGCCATGGATACCACCGATTTTTTCCTTAGGTTCCAATTCTGTAACTCTTATTCATCCAAAGATAAACGGGCTTTTCAGGCAGGGAAAGAGGGCTTTGGGACCAGGCTCTAAGGCTTTTCATGTATTCAGTTGTCACTTGCCTTTTACATTCAAATTCTGATGGGTCAGGCTTCCTAGACGGTGTCTTTCAACACCTAATAACTCACCCTGCAAGCTCCAGCACTAATACAGACGTCTTCTTATCAAGTTTGAAACAAGGGGGTTTTTTGGATTATTTTAAAGACACTTTTTGGTGCTCTCTCCCTCCATGTTTATACTGTGTCCTTCATAAGGATTATTTATGTGGCATTTCTTTCCCATTACACAGTTGAAAACATCACCTGTTCTAGCAGGAGATTTCTGGGGTGAGTGCAGAAATATTTTGAGGAATTTGGTCATCGCCATTTGCTAATGGAAAATCTAGTAACTGAAGCAGGGGGTTTTAAAACCACAATAAATTTTATATTTGTTACTGCTGGATTCCCATTAAATGCATTAATTACAGGAATGTTTAATGAAGCAAATAAAAAAAAACCCAACCCATTACGTATAGAGCACTGTGAAAAACAAGATATTCAGCAGAATGTGCTCTTATATACTCTTAATAAAAGACCTTACCTTAAGGTAAAAACACCAATAAAATATGCCATAATGTGCTATGGGACCTCCTGTTGATTTACAATGCATTACTCCTTTAGCAGTAAGCAACTTTTGCACAATACACAGCAAGCTTTTATATATTTATATATAAGACCTTTTTTCTTCTAACAAAGATTTATTGAATTTCCCCAGAGCATATTCATTTTCTAAAAAGTTCTTTGTTTTGCCCTACTATATTAGTTGTAATAAGGCAACAATCTCCTTCTTGATTGACACTTGCAATATTAAAATTACAGAAAATATGAGAGTCAATATCACAATACTTTATATAGAAATATTACTCTAGGTTCTATGAGACTAAACGCAAACAGAGCTTTGTTAATATCTGCTCTTTTGCAAAACCATAGCATGTTGGGTGAGGTCTAGAAATACATGGTGAAATTACCATAAAGTCCCAGTTTCTAGTTCCTCTGAGGAGCTATAAATGAGTAACTTTTAAAATAGGCTCACACACCTTCTGTTCCCCTAAATTTAAGTGACGAATATGTAAAACCCATACCGACAAGTTCAATCTAACTGCCACAAAAGCTAAATTACACATAACATGATGAACATGGGTTGAAACCCTTGAAGAAATAAAGGAGGATTCCCTGAAAGGCACTTGCCAGTCCTTCGCATGCCATCAAAGACTGTTTTTTCAAGCACGATGTAATGTCTCATGATATAATGGAACAGTTCTCAGTGTTCCCTATTAGTCACACTGATTATTATAGTTGGCACAGGGTCCTCTCTGCAGTTGTTCCTCAGCAGTATGTTTGCTCTCTGATTCCCATTTACTCCACTATGAAACCCCTTGGTTTTAAAAGAGCCCCCTTTTGCCTCAGCTTCACCTGTAATAACGAGAGGGCAAGACACAAGACCCTTATCCTGCAAATACACAGGCACACATGCAGAGGGACCGTCCCACAGAAGGTCTCAGCAGTTTATCCCCGTATGCATGAACATATACACAGAACTGTGGCCCATAAATAGATGTACATGTACGAGATTTTTGAGGGGAAAAAAGGCCTCTCTGCTTGCCTTGACCACCCGAGAAATATCTGCCTTCCAGACAGCAAGTGTCCTCCATGTTCACACATCTTTGGGGCAGCAGACTGGGGAGACATGGCTTCGACCACAGAGGCCAAGGCTAGCCAAGGCACTGGGGGATGCGTGTGCGAGGGTGCACAACACTGGGTGCCTGTGCGGGCTCAACACTGCGTAAGGAAACCGCACCACAGTGACCAGAAATCTGCATTTGAGTTTCTGCTGGTGCTTTCTAGGTGTGAAAAAGCAACCGCTCCTCCTGCGATTGGCCAACTGCAATTTGTTCGTGTGAAGAAGTCCAAGGTAAAATCGGGTTTACATTAATGGTTACCAAAGCTTTTCAACACCTCCCATCAACTACAGCAATGTGAAACAAGCCAACTTCTCATATATACATGCCGGGGAAGGGGAAAGAGAATGCAACCCGAGAAACATCTCCCTTTCAGACAGCAAGTGCCCATCGGGTCGGTATGTCCTTGGGGCGGCAGAGTGGGGAGGAGATGTTCCTCTGCCTTCCACACTCCTTCCAGCTTCTCCATGTGCACTGCAAAGGGCTTTGCCACCAACACTCCTGGCTTCAGGCTGAGGATAAGCGTGAGCATTCCGAGGGTTTGCTCGCTCGCCACCCTCATCCCCAGCCCCCCCGGGCACAAGGCCCACTCCCAGCCGGGCCAACCAGACGGGTGACCGCGGACAAACCCGGGAACGGCGGGGGACAAGTATTGCAAGGTCTCCGGCAGACGCGTTTGCTCGGCCGTGCAGCACGGGGGTGGCCGCACCGGCACCCGCTGGCTCCTGCGGGGCGAAACCCGCGTTACCGAGGAGCTGCGGCAGCCAGCCGGTGCGGTGCGTTCCCTGTCCGGCCGTGCCCCCCTGTGGCCCGTCCGGGAAGCTCAGGCGGTCGCCGCCGCTGCCTATTGGCTCAGGGTAGCCCGGTTGTGGAGCTGGGCTTGCCCTGCTGGGACCTGCGCGGGGTGGTGCCTGGTGGCCGGTATCAGCCCTCGGTGCGGGTCACTGTCGAAAGCAGTGATGCTGGGTTTTCCTTCCTGCCCTAACACGGGTACCGAGAGCAGGGCAATCTGTCCCCCTGAGCTAATCTGATTGAAAATTAACTCATCAAACCCCAGCAAAGTCAAAATTACCACCAAAAAGTCTGGAATTGTTTCTTGCCCCAGTCAGCCAGTGCCAGGGCAGCACGGTCGCTAGGTCTCGGGCAAAGCAGCAGCAGTGCAAGAAGAGGGAACATTGTTAATCAGTTTGGTGGCAACCCCAGAGTACACTGGGTTAGCAGCAATGGGGAAACACTGCCCTAATTCGTGTAATGGCTGTCCTTTCTCCAGGTCACTCTTTCATCTGAAGGAGGCTACTGAAAAACGAAGGGCTTGCATCCCACTCTTCCCACAATGCTACCCAAAGAGAATGGAAGGGGATTACCCTTGTGGTTTCTTCCCTTTCCTACTTCAGAGCTGACAATTTTACCTCGCCTCTACCTGACCACACGCCTGAAATTGCCATCTACTTCTGTTTTGCAGCAAGAAACCTGCTATGAAGATGCATCTGTAGGAATGTGAATGTAGAATTCCAGCCAAAGGATGAAAGCAACATGGGAATTAAAAGAGTTGCTCTCTTAAGTAGCATCATTACTCTTTTTTTATATATGTGTGTATAAGCTGCTTTCTCTGTGGACTGTGCTATTTCTATTACCAACTGCAGCCATTGTAGAAATGACAAATTGGAAATTTGACAAGAAAATGCTCAGCTGGAACAGAGCTCCAAAACTTCTAAAAAGCATACACAGCCATGTCCCACGAGTAATGCACCTCTCTCTTCTGTGCAGCAAGGGCAGCCTTCAGCTTTCTGAAGCTTTGCCTGTTAAAATGCTAATCTTGAAAGAACTGAAATAAGCAACATGGAGCTCCCTATCGAGGGGGCAGCACAGCCTGCTGAGGCACCCTCTGCACTGGGCATAAATGGCAGGAGTTAGGTATCAGAGAATGGTCAGTATGGAAGGACGCCACAAACAGTCCAAGTGTCAAAGCCCAGTCATCTCTGAAACACATGAAAACACCCCATTACCTGCCAAAATTTCGCCCATCTGAGAAGCACACGGTGGCCTGGCTCAGACATATTTAAGAAAACAAGTAGCAACCTTCAAGGGACAAGTGATGCTCTTGGAGATATGGGGCTGAAGGTGATGTGGAGGAAGTAGCTGGAGGAAGAGAGTCTCTTGGCTGTAGGTTCTCTCTGCCATAGAGGGGGGCACCTCTGAGGGACTATGGCCTCTTGGCAACCCACACTAGGGCACAAGACAACCCTAAGGGACTATAGCCAAGGATGACCCAAATAAGAAGCAAAAAAAAAAGCAGGAGAAAACCAGCAAAAAGAATGCAGAAGCCGAAAGAAACCAACACACCCAACACAGCAGACAGAGACCAGTTGCCTCACCACAGGGATTGGGACAGAGAAGCTGCCATGAGGCAGGGAAGGCGAGGGGAGGTGTTGGACCTATGTTTATCACTGGGAAGGGGGAGGAAAGCTGTTTACTTCAGTGTTTAATTGCTGGTGCTGTGTTTTTCTCAGTGCCCTAATCGGTGATCAGAAATCTATATTAAATGGCAATAAATAATAAAGTAAAAATTAAAAAAATTGAGACTATTTTAGCCCATGACATCCTGAGCACATTATGCTGGCTGACATGAATAAGGAGGTCATAACCCCTTATTACCCATTCACACCATAAATCAACCCTAGTACAACATACTCTGCACTCACCATCCTGAAAACTACATTATTCATTGCAAAAGTTACTCATGCATTTCCAGTGATATAACTCATCTTTGGACCTATATCTTATGGGAATCTGGCAAATTATCATTTAGGTTATTGACGCTTGAGGCGTCAATGGGAAGAGCAGGAACTGAGAAGAAATCTAAATCCTTTGGTCACGTGGGACTTCTCAAAAAAGCCAGATCAGTTTTGTATAAAAATATTTGAAAGTTTCAGGCCACATGCAAAGATTCCAGTCCAAAAGAGTGCTCATTCATTTCAGGTAAAACAACTAAAACAAAGGATTTAGAAAGAGAAAACTTAAATATCTGAATAAAACTTTGTGTTGCACACATCTTACAGCTAAAATGTAAATAAACAGGAGAGAAAAATACTGTTATTATTTGCAAGTAAATTGATTTTGTTGATTTTGCTATGAGTTCCAGCAACTCCCTTTTATTGAAGGGTCTCTTGTCAACATGGCACAGCTATCCTTCTTAATGCCATCGTTTAGAGTGAAAGTCTGAATCAGACAAACCAACCAACCAAAGCAGCCCTTTGAATCATGCTACCAAAATTGGCGTTTGCTGGAAACTACTTCTAAAAACCAGTCATTAGGTTAAAAACAAAGCTAAAACCCTCTCTCTTCACTTACCTGTGCATGTGCTGATTTTTATGCCTCTGCCAAATTTTTAGTACCATGAGACTATTTGTGGTAGCCCAGATAAGCACAAGCATGAGTGTTTGCAGAAACCAAGCTTATCTGCAGCCCATATTAGTAGGATTCAGAGTACTTGAGCAGACACACACTGCTTTCTCTCAGGAGCCACAGGGTGAACAGCCTCCAAGTTTCAGATCTCCTTTTCCACTCTAAACTTCAAAAGTTCGCAGTAAGAACCTTCAGGGATTAATGTAATTCATTCTTTCCTGTCCAAGTTTTACATTGTGAGGTATTTATGCCGCTCACCACAACTGCAAGCTTTTGGCCAGAGACAACTGTTTCAGTTTATTTTAACAGGGTGTTTACCTTATTAAAGTAATAACAAAGAAGGATGATTGCATTAATTACTACATCAAACTAGCTGCCGTGGCACTCCCCCACCAACCCTCAAATCAATTAGTTGCATCTGTTAGTCAAGTGATTGAAGGGTTTTTTTATTATTATTCCTCTTCCCCTCTTTTTTTTTTTTTTTTTTTTTTTAATCCATTTTGCCATTAATAGTGTCTCTTCAAGTGAAAGCTATTGTTCTTCACTGAGAGGAGGGGAAGATTTAGATGGTCTCCTAACATGTGGTAAGAGGCTCAAGGCTTGATTCATGGTTAATTCAGAACCCTCTGAAGTGATATATACCCCACAAAGTGATTTTAAAATGCTACTACTTTCAACTGATAGCACTTTAAACTCACTTTCCCCTGGTGTAATTTGTTACAGGGGTGCAAAGAAAGATTAAAGCTTTGGGGTTGTCATATCTCTATGAATGGTATTACTGCTGGCACACTAAGGTAAATTCAGCATTAAGAACGTGACCAAAATTAGCTACATTTCTTGTTTTATTTTTACACCTAGTTTCCCAAGGAAACTATGGTTATGTGCTGTATGCATGGGAGTGAGCCAACATCTTTTATGTCCCTGCTAATCACTTTTGAAACCATTGGACAATTTCAAAAGTCCTATGAGCAGCAGTCGCAAAGCTCCAAGCACCAGTTTCAGGAAAGGAAAGGGTTAGATAAAGAAGAGGGAAGGTGTGAGCAGGGTGCTTCTCATCCACGCAGGGCACGAAGCCACAGTTATACCACTCCCTGACCAACATGGACTAAGCATGTAGTCTGGTGGGTTTGAAGACACCCACTCTTTGCTCCCCCCACCCAACACCGACCACTGCAGATTACCACCCAGAGTGGTTCTTTGCCCTTAAGATTTTGAAGGAATACATGCAATCAGACTTTTTTAGGAGCAGGAGTTAAGTTTTACATCAGAGAAGGAGGGAGCCCCTCTTCACCGCAAGTGCCTGCAGAGACAGGAGCTTCCTGCATCTCTGATGGGGATAAGCAGCAAGTCCCTGGGCATTTTTAGCAGTACCCTACAGCTGCCAGTCGCAGCTGTAAGATAGAAGAATTACAACGGGACTGGCTTCCACTTCCCAGTTCTAATTTTATCTAAACCAGATTATGAGATGTTAAAAAAATAATAATAAAAGCCTTGGGGCTGCTGTAAGCTAAACCAGCTGTTTATCAAGAGCTCACAAGGGCAGGGGACAGCAATACTATTCCTGTCATCTCTTGTCTTCAGCATTCTGTCTGCCACCAGCTGCAGAAGCCACTGGGACTAAAGATTTCCCAACAATAGAATGAATTGCTCGGTGGGAAGATCCATCTCGTTCTGGTCCCATTGTTCTAACAGTACAAAATGTCTCAGTGCAGCGGAGAATCTGGCTCTACGCTTCTCTCCCAGTTTCTAATAGGTTTCAGCAAGAAAATGTATTGCTTGTCCCATTTTCTTGAGAGTACATAATCACAGAGACGTTAAAATGCATTTGGGGGAGGGGGGGGAAATATTGCACGTTGGTCTCATCACGTCAATTTAGGTTTCTTCAGTTGGGAATAGGGGCAAATACGGGAAAGGCCTCTACCCCGGGCTGTAGGGGAGATCTTCACACCAGAATTACCAAAGTGGGGACATCGCTTTTTAATGTAACAACCTCAGTGTCACCATTGCAGTCAATTAACAGGATTAGGAATTTCCCTGGCACCTTTGGGTCAAATTCTGCTAGTATATGCTCCATTTGGCTTCCATTTCCCTCAGCTGGGCCTCACATATGCATCCAGGAGTAGCATTTGGCCCCAAAAGAGGAATCGGCACTTCTGCTATAAGCAGAAGCATTTGGTACACCTCACGTGGGATTTCATTCCTGGGCGGAAAAGTCTGGGGAGATCAACAGGGTTCCTTTGTTGCCCCATGATTTAAGGTGTGTTGATTTGCATGACTTCATCTTCCAGCTTCAAACACTCATGAGGCTTTACTGAATTAACTGAAAGGAAAGAGGCAGCAGAGGAGTGGGAGAATGGGACCATCCCACATGGATCATTCATGTGTGCTGGTACTTACAACATTAGAGAATTCCTGTGTTTAGCAAGAAAAAGAAAAGAGCCCACCCACCATCGTTGCACCCTGGTGCTTACGGTATTACGCCATGCAAGTAATAGAGGGTATGTTTGTATTGAAAAGAGTGTTTCAAAGCCAAGTGTGGTAAAGAAAATACCTAGCATGATAATAAATCACTTAAGATGTTTGCAATCTTACAGAACAGGGATTGTTGAGAGTTTTCATGTTTTATTCCACATTTTCTTTCAAAGGGATGGGAGGAGTGAAAGTTTTCAATTTGTTTTGCAGACATGTAATTTTCATGTTTGTGTTATGTCTTTAATTATGTCATTGAGAAGCACTGAGCAGAGTTTGCTTCCATTGCAATGCCTTCTGAAATCAAGAACTGAATTCCATGATAGGAGAATTTTCGTCTTCCTAAGAAAAAAAACATGTTTGTGGCCAAGGCATTTAAATGGGACTCAGGGCACATAAAGAACAATTCAAGTGCCAAAGCACAGACACTTGATGTAAGAGATGAAAAGTAGCCTTTGATGCCCTACGGTTCCAAGACACCTGCTTGAGGCTGGCAAATGTGACACAGGACTCTACAGCACATCTGCACCCTCTGGAAAAGCAGCTGAAGGGCAGGCAGGGTGTCTACAATGGCACTGGTTATCATTGCTTAGGCACTGGAATTGCTACGCGCTGTTGTCATTCATACCTGCATAGGTTTGAAATTCTTCTGATTCTGGGTTCCATAGGAAACTGGAGAGAGCATGTGCTTCTGTCTTACTTATTAAATATCCTACTCTGTCTCTCACCATAAAGTAAGTTCCAGTAGAGATTGACATCCTTTCTGTAATACCATACTAAAAAGTAACAGAGCAATGTTACACTCAGCAATTCATCACAAATCCAAAGATTACATCTTTTAATGCAGGCAGATAATCTTATGCAACCTCAGATATTATTCACCTACTCTGATGGGTTTTTTCCCAAATGACCAACAGGGGCTTATTTAAAGGCTGCAAGAGCATAAGCTTTTGAAAGTGTGGATGAACAGCAGACTGACCAAAGCAAAGGCTTAAACTGAGCTGGGGTATAACTGATGACATTAATGTGCATTCTAAGAAGGTGACTGTACTAAGGAACTTATGAAAGAATATTGAGAAATGGAAATACAGAGGCAACAGAAGCTGCTGGCAGAGCAGGCATTAAAGTGAAAGTGGATGGAGAGAACACAAGTAGATGTAAACTAGAAAAGAAAATAGCACCTCTATGAAGAAGTAGGTAGCAAGTAGACTGGAGAGAGTATATTTACATTGTAGTGAATCTCAAGGAGATACACATAAGCAAAAGATGCATAGAAATGATGCCACAGCATTTATTGGACTTCTCCTTCTATTGTATTGACAAGACAGATAACTCCTGATGATCTGATAGGAGTTAACTGCAGGTGGGAAATCCAGAGCAAAGCCAGGGAAGTAAAGTATGCTTAAAGGCATAAAGATAAATTCAGGAGCATTAGCCCCATCTAAATTGCCTCACAAAACCAGTACGTTCCAACTGACAACAGTCATTCACCTTCACTGCAATTTGAGGGACTTTTCTACAGTTAAGCATTTAGTGAAATAGTTACTCTAGAATGTGTCCTTACCAGCAGTTACCCAAAATCAGCTGAGTTGAAATCAGGATTGTATAGGATTAAACTCTCTATGCATGGCATTATAGCAAAATAACAATTCTGGAATAGTTATCCTGGAGAAACTCAAGATTAAACAAACCTATGGCCTTGAAAAGAAAATAAAAATAACTTTTAACAAAATCCATTGGGGTAGTGCTTCAAAGCTTTCCCTAGGTTTTGGCCTAGGAATTACATTTTGACTGGAGCTTTACTGCTTTTGGAAGGTTCCAAATAAGAGCCCTCAGTTGTTCAAACCTGTGGAAATTAAAGCTCCTTTGGCAGCCCAGTGCGGTACCGTTCCCCATGGCCTCATTTGGAAGAGAACTGCCCAAAGGCCAAACTGTACCCGTGACTGGGAGCACACACATCTCACTAGTGTCAATAGAAATTTCATACACAGACCTAGATAGTAAACCGCGCTGCATACCTACTGTAAAAACCAGTGGTAAGTAGAAACATAGAAGATTTTTCAGGAGCTTGTGCTTCATGGGAATGATTGATGTCATCATGCATAAAGTATTGAATATTTAAATGGACTGGGGAATCTCATCTGCTGATTACTTGATGTTAAAATATGTCATTTTAGAACTCAGAATACCCTTTCAAAGAATTTTCTAACTTTCTGACTCTCTCTGGAGTCATTAATTATACAGTTTTGAAAATCAGTCAAGGGACATACTCAGGTTTTTTTTCTCCAATAGGCAGAGGAATCCAGTTCAAAGTATTCTGCTTAGTCTCTCAGCAAATTAATAGACTGGCATATGTGCTTCCTTGCCTAACACTTTTCACCTGTGACAACTGCAGGTAATTATTTTGCCCAAGTGAAACTGATTCTGGGCATTCGCAATGAGAAAACCTTTCTTTCCAGGTTCAATAAAATTTGGTATGCATTTCACCTGTGGAACTTAGATCTTTCATTAAAAAGTTGTATGGTGGTAAGAGCTGACTCTTTGCATTTGAATATTGGTCTCTGAAGGGACAGTGCTAGTGGGAGCAGGAGTGCCAATGTTATTCTTTAAAGATGAGGTAAGTTACATCCTGCCCAAGCTTAAGAGATAAAGGAGTTTGTGACAGTTATTTTCATTATGACAGGGCTGCTTGCAATGTTTGAAAAAAAAAAAAGCAGCTGCACCAACAGATATATTTTTTTGGGATAAAGGCTGGTAAAAAGTTGAGTAATTCTCCTGTTTCAGATAGAAGTAGCAACAAAGTGATCCTGAAGGCCAACAAGGCTTTGGCAAAACCTGCTAGTATAAAATTACTGATTGTTGCCCAAATATTTACAGAAATCCCATCAGAGCAACATCAAATGAAATATCATGTTTTTCAGGCAGACCTTTGTGAAAGAATGTTCTCCTTTACAAACACAATTAAAAAAAAAAAGACAAAGTCACAGGTTCAAAACTGAAGGCACAGTGAGGGCTCCCTGGTCATTGTGGTTGTAACCTACCCAGCAGACCACGCTGGTGATTCCTCCCTTTCTGTGTCCCTCTTTTCAGACCGACACCACCGTGTGTGTTGCTGTATCTGATGCTGATGCCACACCTCATCTCCTATGGAGTTTTCCTGTTTGGGTTCAGTTCTCCTTTCCGAGCTCTATAGCCGTTTCAGCATCCTGCTGTAGACTAGTTCATGTGGGCTCAACCAAATGCTAGGGCTGGTGCAGAGAAGGACAGAAAGAAACGCTCTGCTCAACTTTTGTTATGGCTTCAGCCATTAACCTTGCCTATTCATTTGAATGATCTGAGAAGAAATAAACAGGACACTAAGGAGACAGCACAGAAAAAATAGTGCAATCATGGTGTTCTGAGACTTGTTTGTAAAGTACTTTTAAATATTCAAATGAAAGATGGTGGAGGTCAGGTTATTGCTAGTAAAATCTAAGTAAGTTATTGAAGAATTCATGAGGTACAAGTATTAAAGAGTTACATCATTAGTCTTCTTAAAACTTTTCACAATTGAATTCTACAAATTAGCAAACAATGAAATTACTCCATTGGTTATTGGGTGCGGTAATATTTACTTCACCACTACAAGTTGCTTTTATTGGGCATTGTTACATCAGCTAATCATTAGCAGGTCTGCCCTTAGGAAATTTTGTTTAGCAAACCAAAAATATATATCTTTTTAATGTGAAACAGTTGACATGAAGGATTATGGGTATTAGATGAGGGTTTGGATTTCAAAAGGGGGAGCTGGAATATGAGAGGCCCCAAAGCATGTATATTCCTGAGCCATCTGTTGTGCCAGCTACACAACAGCCAGAGGGCCAGGGACTGCATAAGCTTGGGAGTGCAGCCACAAATACCAAGGGAAGAAGGACCCACAGACAGGACCCTAACAGCCACAGACTTTTAGGCAAGGAGGAAAGCAGAGCATCTCAAGCAAACTGAGGACTCAAACTGCATCCACTTTGCTTTTCAGACTCCAGCACTCCCACTACCCATGTGTTAGAAACAAATGCAGCCTTTAGAGAGATGAGTACTTTAGAAAGCTTTTGGGGTAGTGCTAGAATTTGGATGCTGGGGAGGCTCAACAAGTTCATTTGCCCCTTCTCATGCTGAGAGTCTCTGCTATTTATTTTTAATTTTTTTTTCATGTGAACCTCTCGTGAGGTTGTTTCATGGGACCTCTCTCCCTCCCCTCTGGAAAAATTCCAACACTGATGAAGACTGAGAAGCAATTTAAAAATCAAGAAATAGAAAAAAGCTGCAGCCCTTCATCCCCAGTAGAGAGGAAATCCACTTTCCATAGCTTTGTCAGAAGTACCAAAGCTGTTTCTTTTCTTTTTGCAATAATTACTGGACTTCTTGTTCAGTTATTTTACAATTCTTTGAAAGCTGGATTCTCTCATAAGCTTTTAAAAAGCTTTAACTTCTTGAAAGGTCAAAAAGTACTATAGGATTGATGGAGCATTAATTTGTAGCAAAACAGATATGCAAAATAAATTTAAAAACATCGAAGCACTTGATGAAGACTTCTGCTATAGCAGAAATATAGCTCACTCCCCAGTAAGTGGAAACATATAGGAAGTGGTTATTTCAAAACCCATGTTTCCCCTCATAAGACTGAATACTTACCGGAGTAAATAGAAATTCACACACAATCCTCAGGAGACAGAAGCTCCTCGTACACAGACTGAGCAGTTTACCAAATGCAGGAAGACTGGACACATCACTATATAAAAATGCTGCAAACTGAGAAAAACAACCAGAAAGCTAAGAAATTTGAATGACTGCCCTGAAATCTGAAGGCTTTTTCCCCTATGAGAGTTTATGTCTGGAAAATAATAGCAAGAGGCTGTCCCACCAAAGAGCCTTGAGCAATGCTGATGGCTCTGAGCCGTTCCTACCAGCACCAGGTGAGAGTTCACCTTCTAACAGGCTGCAAGCAAAAGGAGGAGTCCACTACATCTCACCTGTGTTCATTTCACACGGATGTAGAAGATTAAGGACAAAGCAGGGTAGACATAAATTCCCACAATTTTCTTTAGACCCAACTCTGTGTTTAGAGAAGTTAGATAAGGTGTCTAGATAAGATAATGCTCCATATGGCATCACAGAGATTCCACTATAAACATCTTCAGTTTTACTGAACCACACTTTATTTAACCACATTTGTATAAATAACACAAATTATTTGCTTTCCATCAAGCAAGAGTTAGATAAATATTACTGAAACACAACCTGACTTTTTGAGCTTTTATTTACACTGCCTTAACAGCAATGCACCCTTATAAGCGTATGTTCTTCAGCACAGAGGCTTGTTGTCTGAAGGGTTTGATCATGAAGCTTCAAAGGCAACAGAGGAAACAGAAATTCAGAAATATCTCTCACGTTTAAAGGAACCATTGAATATGCTCTGATAATTCAGATCACACCAAACCTTGACCAGATGTTCACCAGATCTCACCTGTGGTTCAGTATTAAGAAACTGGCTGCAATTTCGCTCTAAAAAATGCCCAAGAAATCTCAAGATGAGAAAACTTTTATCCCAGTGGTGCAGTTATAAAACAACACAGAATAATTGTAACAATTTAGTGCCATAGTGTATATGAAGAGAAGGTTTTTAATATATCAAATGTATACAGGATGTATGGATATATGCTTGCAAAAAGCAAGCATATAAATTATATTAATCCTAATGTTCAGCCAAATTCTAATTGTAGCATTTACTATTTCATTGAAGAGTAACAGTGGGATTTAAAAATAGCAGCAAATGTTAACAGCCGCCCACCCCTAGGGTCTATCCAAATGATCTCAGAGTTCCTGCCTATATCTGCTATCATAGAATTCATGGAGCTTACTGCATTTCAAAGAGCAGTTCTAAATGAACTCCATTGGTGAAATTAACATGTTGTGAAATCAGATGTCCCAAACTGAAACACTGATTTACATTTTTAGTAGACATTTAAGCTACTCCTCACCTCACTGTCCTTCAGTTGGGATCCAGCTCTTAATAAAAGTCCTCTATTGGCCTCGCTGAGATTTTAGGGAAAGCCCAAGGATAAATTTATTGAGAGACCATGATTAAAACAAGAGTTTTGTTTGGTAAACAGAAATAGGCATTTCCTAGAGGCTTCTGATTCTGGGTGCACCATGCTGGCCTACTTTTCAGACATGCTCAGCACCTGCAGTTCCCCCTGCAAAGGAGGCTGGAGAATGAGACATTCCACACCTCAATTACTGTACTGAAGGCACAAAAGCTTTAATTAACATAAAATCCAATGCTGTGATTTATGCAGATTAACCTTATTTGCAAAGTAGAGCTTTAACAGGTGTTTTGCTCTCTTCCCTTCAAATTTAATACTGTTTTAATTTTTCGCTTAAGCAATCAAGTTCAAGCAGAAACTAAGTTAAATAAATACATGACACTGCTTTGGCCGTTTTCACTTCACAAAGCTTCACAGAGACTTGCCATCATCATAGCAGGAAAGAATGCCTTATAACAAAGGAGAAAAGAATTATGAACAACCCTGCATGTGTAAGAGTGCCTTCCAAGGGAGACTGAATACTGAGTGAGCAATACTTGCAGTCAAGCTTTGTGTATTGTACCTTCGCTCTTGGATTGTCAGCCTTGCCAATTCATAATTAACATCTGCTGTAGCTAAAGAACTCAATGCCAGATCCAAAATGCCAAGGTCCTTTCAAATCATTGCACCACAAGTGCAAAACCCAATTTTCCAGTGAGGGGGAGAGAGGATCAGGACATGCCCTACAGAATGGCTCATTTAGAAGTCATGTATTATTTAAGTAGCATTATTTAACTAGGTTCTTCCTCTGAAAAGTAGGGATATAGACTCAGCTGATGAGAAGATGCCAGACCATTACGCCGCGTCACCATAATATCAATGGTCTGCCTTTGAGATTCCATCTTCACCCAACATCTTAAATCAGAGAATTGGTTTGGCCTGTCTTACCCAGAGGGAAGGCTTCAGCTCCATTAGGCTTATTTGGTTGTTCAGAAAGGTTTCTGTTAGGATCACCTGCAAACCTGTATAGATGACACGTAAACCCAAGAAACAGATGTAAGAGAATAACCTGGAGATCTTCTCTCAAAAACATCCTCATATCCAGTAAACGGGAAGGTGAATTAAAGGGTGACAAGAACCAGAGCCTCTTCCAAAATTAAAATTCACTGTGGTATCAGCAAGCAAAGCTGTGTGTGTGCATACAAAATTAACACTGTCTGTGAAAATAAATAGCCTTGGCAGCAACACTCCAGAGCTAGAGCATAATTGGGCTGCTTTTTACTCCCTTCTTTTTCCTTGTAATTCCTTTGTGCTACATTTCTTTGTGTAAAGAAACCCTCATTCAGGGGATTTATAGCCTTTCAGGGAGGAAATTAAAGATTCAGTGTCTCTCCATCACTCACAGAGAGAGATTTGATTTTTAAAATAAATTATTGCCGTTATTATTTTTGAACAGAGTTTATCTGTGTATCTTCGGACAACTCTTGCTGTTCTTGCATGGGAGTTTGAAATACAGCAACTATTGGTTGTGACTAGAGGTTAAAACAGGAAGCCTTTTTCTTTTCGTTCCAAGGCATATTCAGAGTATGGGGTTCATCTGAACAAGGAGACAGCCCATATTTGTACCTTCCCCCTCACACTTTTGTGGATCAGCCTGATGAAGGGACCAGATTTAGGTCCATAACATTCCTTCCCTTGCTCCTCCCAACACTTGATAAAAATAAAACTCAGGCAACTGATTATGGATATTTCCCCTCCCCTGCCCCCGACGTTACATTGAAACTTCAGAAAAAGCGTATTCTAAAAGGGGCCCTAAAGAGCAGGATGAGAAGTTATTCATTACCTCCTGCAAACTGGACTGTGTTAAGTGCCTGGTCCTCGAATAGCTCTGATCCTGCAAGAGGGGGAAGGCCTGGGTCCCACAATGGGCTCAGTGTGGCAGCCCCCTTCACCCGCACAGAATCCCATTGACGGCACTCAATCTCGCCCGCTGACGGACATTTAGAGGTCTACATTGGCCATGCCACAAGGGTTTTTTTCCAAGAATAGCTATGGTTATTCATCCTAAATGGCCCAGAAAATCTGGAGACAGCTCACATATTTTTGTTGAACATTATGCGCGCAAACATGAACTCTCACAAGGGTTAGCTGCAGACTTGAGGAGGGAAAGACATTAAGTGCCCAGGTTTGGTCTACCAGTTTAGATCCATTTTCTTGGAAAAGTGTGAGAATCAGTCTGGCGATCTATATAATTGTAGCCTCTCCTCTGAAGATTGCAGCAAATGGAAACAATGAGAAGTGCTAAATCTAAATCCAACCCCTGGGTAAATGACATAATCCTCCCCAGTGCCAAAATGTTGTCTGAGGAATTCCTTGGTTTTACACTAACCTGCTGTAATTCTTTTAGATGTCCCTTAGCTCTCATACCCCTCCCACAGGCACGCAAGACGTGGCCGTTTTACCGCGCCCAAGTGTTGGGACTGCACAGGCAGCAAAAAAAAATATTTTAATAGGGAAAAGGAGCAGGTATGTTATAAAACCAAACCAGGACAATTTTTCAGTATTAATAGCTTAAAGGATGCCACTGCCTCTTTGTTGTACAAGCCTCATGCAGAGTGAAAATATCTGCTCTCCTGACCTTATTGACCATGGCCAAATTTTGCTCCTGTTCCTTTTGCCTCCTTATTCTGGGACAGCCATAGAACCATGGAATCATAAAACCATAGAATGGTTAGAGTTGGAAGGGACTTTAAAGATCATCCACTTCTAACGCCCCTGTCATGGGCAGGGACACCTCCCACTAGACCAGGTTGCTCAAAGACCCATCTAGCCTGGTCTGTCATTCATTTCACTTTTCATTTGAAAAATTTAATAAGCAGAAAAAGCTCTCTCTATTTTAAACTAAGATATAGACTGATCTGCTTGGTACTACCTTATAGTTTCAAACTAATACGCTTCTTTGGGCATACATATCTGCTTCATAGAGCACGCACCCCACACCCCCTCCCCCAGTGCTACAGTAATAAGGAGTTCTAGTAACAGGACACTTGTGAGTTGAATCTGAAGGCAGTTTTCCTGGTGACACTCTGAAGAAGACCTGAGCAAGACTCTGAAGTACAGAATAATACCCTGGCCAAGAGAGGAAAGGAACTATCACTTCAAAAAGAGAAAGAGAAATCTGACTCTCCCAACTGACAGTCATACTCTAAGCCATTCTATAGGGCATGACTGTCAGTGCATCCTCAAAATATCCCATAAAGTGTCAAATTTGTGGCTTGAAGAAGCATGTAAAAGGCATCAGTGTTTTATTGTACATACATATATGCTATATGTAAGGAATATTATGATCAGCTGAAAAATTCCATGGAAATAGAAAAGTCTCTGATATCTCATTAATATTTTAAAATTCATTAACAAAGCTGCCAGCCTACAGTCAGGCTACAGTTGATTGTTTGCTGAATTTCTGAAAGATGTTAGACAAGTTCTCTCACTAAAGGCAGAAAAAGAAGCTAAAGTGCCACAGAGCAAGAAGAAAGGTCTCTCCAGAGAGTAGGAAAAAATACTCAGGTTTCTCAATAGAAGGAGAACATCAAGTACCCTGGAGTGTCCGGTGCACGGAGCCCCACTGTTCAAATTCCTACGAATGTAGGAAAGAGGGTGGGTAGTGAGGCAATAAAGTTGTTGAGGATTGTAGTAATAAAGGACAACTGGGAAGGATTGCAGAAACATTGGAAGGTACTAGCTGAGTGAAGAAAATGGCAAGATGAAATTCACAGGGAATACAGCCAAGAAAACCAGCCATCACTTGTGTAGTATATGGATGGTGGAGACTTCTGAACAATTCATGACTACTCAGGAAAGATATTCTGAAGTTAAAATAGCTGTATGAAAATGTATCAGTTAAGAAAGGCAGACCATATTACATAAAATAGTAGGAAAGGAGGAAAGAATAAAACACAGAACACTCCAGTGCTGCACCTATAAAATGCATATCACTGTGCAGTTCTGATTCTGCCCCCTGAGAAGTTATAGAAGACCCAGAAAAGGTGTGGAAAAGACAGCAATGATGATCACCGCTAAAGTACAGCTGTCATTTCAGGGATGACTGGAGAGACGAGTTCTCCAAACCTGACTGCAGGGTGGTATGCTCCAGGCTAATGAAATCATTACTGATGAGAATAAGGTAAATAGGGAAAGAAAGATTGTTCCTTGTCTTCCAATTGAAGAACTAAAAGCCATATAAAGATACAAGTAAGCAGCATGTTCAGATAAGCAGAAGGAAATACTTTTTCCTTCAATGTCTTTTTCAGCTGCCACAGGACTGTGCTATGTCCAAAACTGCCTATGTCATCTTGGGTCCAGGCAATCCTTGAGCATGAATGCCTGAGCAGGCTGGGAGACTGTCAGGGAAGCATCACTACCTCATTTCCTCTCCTAAACCTCTCCCCCAGGCTCTTACTGTTGATCAGAGTCAGAGACAAACAGACTTAGCTCCTCTATGTGAATTCAAACAAAAAAGCCTCATGTACTAGAATTGCAGGAGAGTCAGGACTTAGTGCTGTGAGGGAGCATCTTCGAAGACAAGTAAAGAAAAGAGACATTGGAACAGTATATAAAATAATGCATGATTCATGGCACAGAGGCCACAGAGAAGCTCCTAATCTCTTTCATAACATGAATTTAAGGAGGAATTCAGTCAAAACTAAGTGTTGACAAAACTCCGAGCTGACTGAAGAAAATACCTTTCCTCATGATGTGCAAACAGGCTGCAGCATTCACCACAGCAGGAAGCTATCAAGGCCATGAACTTGGCAAGAGTCAAAAATGAACCAAATATTCATGTGGATAAATTGTCGTTAATGTTGATAACTTTGGGTGAGGCATTAAAATTCACACTTCTGAGGGTAAGCCTATCCTTAGAGACTAACTCTAATGAGGGAGGAGAGTTATCGAACGCCTGCTGATGCAGGGTTCTCACACCTTCCCTTCTCATCAGGCAGGAGACAGGAGCACACAGCTCCTCAGATCAAATCACAAGTTCTACAATGTGAAAAAGCTTGTATCTTTTCTATTTTTGCAGCACTTGCAGTTTCAAAACTGATTTATTATGTGCTGCTTTCTCTTTTTAATAAGAATTAGTAAGGATACTTATGTCTATTCTGTTCTTTGGGAAAAACTAAGAGTGGGAGAGGCATGGAGTCTCCAAATGTATTGTCTGCGACCATTTGCCTTGGCCAGGAACTTGATTTATTGTCCATGTCACCACATCCTTGGTAATAATCATAATAAGCAACCTGTGAGAAAAGGACAGAAATGCCCAGCCATATCAAAAAGGAAAACCCAGGAAAAATCAGGTCAAAATGGTAAAGCACGGAGCTATTACCCAGAACCTACAAAGCAAGCAGTATGGTACTCATAGCAAGGGCTGTAATGGTAACAGAAAACAGCATCAAATGAATCCACTCAATTAACAAAGATCATACTAAACTAAACCTAAAAAAGACATCATAATTAGCTGACTGAATGTGTCATAAGCACAAGTCTGGATTATGATTCCTGGGCAACCAATAAATCCCCCAGGAAAGTTTCACCAGGCTGGGAATGGTGAGAATTATTTCAAAGCAAAACTAACAGGTTAAATTTACCCACAAACCATTTTTTTTTTCCATAAAAACGAAGCCAGTTTAAACCCATACCCCACAGAAATGTTTCCAAGTCAGAAATTAAAACAAAATCAATCTCTCCAGAAAGCAGTGCATGAAAAGTCTTTTGTGTCCCAGCAAGACCGTATCAGTCTGTGAGATGAACTGAAAAAGGAGTTAAAATAAATCCAATTCATATATTTGCATGTGTAAGCAATGAATAAACAGAGTACAGTAATCTAAGTGATGAAAAATGTTTTAATATTTACGGTGTTCCAACAACCACTGCTACTGATAACAAACAGGCATAATTCACATTCCCCCCTGCCATGAAACACTTACAACTACTAATTTAGCCAATGGCATGACCTGTTGGCCTAAAGCTATCATATTTTATTAACCACAAATTGGAGACTGTTTGACTCTGTGGCAGGAGACACCTGCATCACCCACACCACCAGCCTCCAGCCATCACCATGGCAGGTCTGGGAAAGTGAGCAAGCAGATGTGGGAGGTGAAAGGAGAAGGATGTGGGTAACCTGGACAGGACATGGCAAAAGCAGAGAGGTGGCTTTTTAGGAAGGACTATGGAAAGACACTTTTGGAGTAAAAAAATTTCAGTCCTGGTCCTTGTTCCCCACCCTTTCCCAAGTTATAACACCCATTAACTTCATAAAGGTGTCAGGAGACTTCACTGACATCTGTGAAGTATCTTAAAATTATGTCATATTATTAAATGTACGTTGTAGATGCCAAAAGGGCTCAAATCCTGCAGCTCTGGATTTGGTTCAGCTAAAGCCAATGGGAATAATAATATCTGGGTGAACAGGAAAAAATTCTCCTATGGAGTAACACAGATCAAACCTCAGAGCATCCAGTGTGAGAAGAATGGGAAAATGTGTATTTTATTCATTTTATGACAACTATTGCACAAAGCTGCCGTCACTCGGTTACCCCCAAGGGGTTATACACTTTCCAGGGATAGTGGTCCTTGTCATTTGCATCAACCATTTCAGTCCCATGCCCTGTTCTCATCAAAGTTAAAAGAAGTTTCCCAGGGGCCTGCCACAGCAGCCTCCCTAGCCTGGCTGTCCTTGTTGACATTTAGTGCAATCAATCTTATTTCCATCAGTGAAGTGAGGAACTGGGTAATCTTCTGTGCACATAGTTACCAAAATAAGCATTTATAAATGAATATACAAAGGACTTATTTAAAGGCAGCACAAAGAGGACTTGAGAGGGTACTGGACTTTATAACCCCAGCACACAGTTGAAGTGCATGGACAAAGGGGTGGGGGACACATGAAAGAGTTAAAGAGTTATAAGGATGGAGTTTTAAGAAGCTTTCTGGCATGGAAATTAACATGGAAAGGAGACCCAAAAGATTTAATTTTTGGATAAAAAACTGTCCTTTGTATGTTTTAAGGCAAGGCTGCGATTCAGTATTTGCTTTAGGCCATCCTGCTGCAGAAAAATGTTTCCCTCCCTCTCTCAACCCCCTCCGTGCTGCTTGCCCTCACCACCTCTCTCATGTCAAGGCGGCTCTGTGGAACTGATCCAGCTGAAAGCAGCTTCCCTCGATTTTTTCTTGCTTTACTCATCAACCTCTGGGAACCTCAACAGTTCCCAGACCTGTTTTTCCCTGCAGATATTGGTAGCACAAGGTGGTACAGGCAAGGAAGGAGCTAAACGACAGATAAACAACAAAGGGACAGAAAGGGAGAAAGACTGACCTACAGCGATGGGTGGACTGATTTACTAGGAATCACAAAGAGAGATCTCTTCCCACTCAGAAATAAATAAATAAATAGATTAATTAATACACCTCTGGATTATGTGAGCTAGCCATGTCAAAGGGAAAAAACAACTAAGAAATTTAACAATCTTTCTAACTTGCTGGCCTTGATAGCAATCTGTTACACGGCTCGCAAATGTACATAATGCTCCAAAAAGAGCAGAGTACAAAATATGTAGAGATTCCCATGCTCCTCCATGCCTACTTCCCACCTGTTTAAAGGCTGAACAGGATAACTCCACCTGGATTTATACTATAATAGTAGGACAAAAAAACCTACAACAATAACAAGTAGGCTTTAAGCAAGTCTGTTTAACCTACTTCTGGTGGGAATATGCTTCATGAAGCGTTTGTGAAGCGCTCTGTTCAGCACTGGTGGAAGCTCCCTGTAAAGCTTCAAGCTCCCCTGTGGTCAGCTGCTGAAATACCAGTTCAAGCGCTGAAGCAAGCATCTCTTAACCATAGCACAAATGCAGGGACACATCAGCAAACCCAAAGGAAATTATTGCCATTCTTAGGGGAGTCAATAGATGTTGGTACATTGAAAGGAACAGGCTAATGTTAACTGCATACTTAACAATAAACAGAAAGTATTATCTATACCATATAACAATTTCAGCTCAGCAGTTCTATATTTTAAAAAGTGGTTTAGAGATATCTTCTCTTCTTGGTGCAGTGGATGAATCTCTCCTTCTGCTCAGTGTGGTGGGGTTTTTTTTGTTTGGTTGGTTTTAATTTGCCAAACTAGAAAGTTAGTTTAGTACCATAGATCAAGTTAAAATATTTCAGGACCAGGCCTGAAATTTGGACAAAAAGCCTAATGAAAAGCACAGTGTTTTCCATAACTCTACACATCCACACACATCCCTAGTGCCAGGCTGGGGGCATGAATAAGTTCTGATCTTTAAAAAAAAGTAAATCATAAAACTGCTGAAAGTCATAGATGGAAAAACCCTATTAGATCATGTAAAGCACCAGCCCACTGCTGCACAAAGGTCTCGAGCGTGCTCTCCGACACCCTCCAGAATCTGCATCTCTAGTTCGTCTGAAATCCTTCAGATGATACTGCAGGCCTTGCTGAAATAAAATCGTTTAAAATGACTGGTTTTGTTTATGACTAGAAAAATTTTAGACTCTGCAAAATGAAATTAGAAAAGAGAGGGAAAAAACAGTATGTCAAGTATTTTTCATTGTCTATGGTACATTTCCCTTTTACTTCGGCTTTGTTTCTGGTTCCATTTTCCCAGTTCAGACACACTAATTAATCATATAATGAATACACCAGGGAGAGGGGATTTTGGGGAAATTTTTGCTGCCAGTTTTTTTTAGAGTTTCATGAAAACCACCTGTTGGATTCAAGAAGATTTTATTTTCACAATCTATATAGGAATCAAATAATTATACTTTTAAAACATGCTTTTTGCTCTGGCACATTTTAAAAAAGGGTGAAAAAGATTCAGGCTTGAAGGCTTCCTGTAAACATAATACAGAATTAAACTCTGTGAATCCAATATCAACAGAATGATGCAATTAATGATAATATGGCAGCTACAACATATGATCAGATACATCCTTTTTCATTCTTGTAATATTTAACAATAATTTCCTCCATTCTTTATAACTCCATGGGGAAAAAAAAAAAAGAATAAGAGGGTTTTACAGCCCTTGGACAATCTTTGAAATCTTATTATAGCCTTCCATACATTAAATAATGTTTTTATTTCTCTTCTAAAAAGCAGCTGTGATCACTGACAGCATTACAAATTTTTGAAGCTGCATAAAGTTTGTGAGTATCCAAACATCTGAGTTTGGAAGTTAGTATACACATGTTGTTTTGCAGAAATATTGGCAGAACCAGAGTAAAACAGCTTGGAACACAAACACAAGCAATGCATTCACATCCAACGGAGCTAATGCCACACACTTTTGTGACCCTCTGCTGCTTTCTTGCTTCCAGCCCTGGGAAGGACATTCTGCAACAGCGAACTTACACCACTTCTTTATAGATATTATTGGCCTCGTTTCTCGCTGCTTCTTCCACTCCCCAGAAAAACATGACATTTTTACTCCATAGAAGCGAAATCCTCCGAAAATCTGCAATAACCCCCAGCACCACTGGGTGGTGCTAGCTGTCTGCGGGTGAGGAGCGGAGCTGCGCCGAGCGGGTCAGAGCCGGCAGCGCGGCATCCCGCAAGCCTCCCATCCCAACCGCACGGATTTCACGGAATCCACAGCCCGCTGCAGTCACGGCTCGTTTCGAGGGCTGTGGATATCCTGCACAAGCTCCCCGGTCCGTCCCCGCAACTGTCGCTCCTGTGGAGAGGGCAGAGCGGGGCACTGCACTCTTTCCATGTAGGCTTGGTGGTTCCAGCACAGCCGAGACCATTCTCTTCCAAGTTTAAAACAAAGCTTTGCTAGGCACAAATATCACCTGGAGTACAGGTGATATATAAGAACATCCAGATGTTCTTCTATGGTAGTCCCAGTGAAATATGCAGCAGGCTAGACATATTTGCTTTTATTCACCTTTTTGCAACCTCAGTTTTTTCACATCCATAAATTGGCTCTACTCGTTAGCTGCAAATAAACTCTTAGCAAGTGCATTTCTTACCAAGCCAAATAGCAACACCTTCAGTTACTTTACCCACTGCTGAGTCTTGACAGACAGCTCCCCAGCACTGGTTTGCAGACAGTGTTAATGCTGCATTCACAAGTAGAAATACTGATTAAGCGTGGCACCAACAGGGTCAAGAGAGTTCCACGGGAATCTTTCAGCTTGCAGAAATCTTATTGCTAGTGATAGATAAGCTGGAAAAGCATAGCTTTCATCTCAGACTCCGATGGAGCTTGGGACCAGAAGTTACCAAAGGCGTCTTCCTACTTCTGAACTGAAGAAATATGTTATAGAATGATCAGAGCTAAACATAAAAGTAACCTATCTCCTTTCAAGCCCTCTAAACCGAGTCTTACTGTAGCTTAGAATGATGTGCTGCATGTTTTTAGTTCTTACTAAAGTTACTTTAAAATCTTAACATATTGAGGATGTTTGTCTCCAAATCACATATAATTCTTTCCCACTGCTGGAGTGGTAGGCAATTTCTGTAAGCTTGACCACACTGGCTCATGTGAGGGGTTCTGCCAGAAGCAATGCACTGTGCAAAGCAAAAGTGGACTATATAGGGAGTGGTTTGTTCAGCCACAGGGAAATGCTGGACTAGTGGCCAGTGCACTATTGTAATGATCTGTGGCAGCAGTTCTGGAGCCTTGCTATCTCCACCCATTAACTGCACCAAAGTTTCAGCACCCTCTCTGGCACAGGTCAGTTAGCTGATGCTTCAAGCACCCCCTGATCCTGCTGTGCGGGCTTATGTTTCGGGGCTGAAATTCAGCATTGCAGCTGAAGATAACCTGTCCAGGCTTTGGAAGTCCATGTGCTTTTGTTCTATAGCGAGGAATGTATTTGAGTGTGAACCAAGCCAGAAGCAGCACAGAAAACCTGCAACCATCTCACTGACTTTGGCCTCTCCTTCATCTCTGGACTGTGAGACTGTGAGCTGCACTTCAGGGAAGGTGACGACCTGAAAGCCGAGTTGTCTCATACAGCCCTTGCCTGCAATTCAAGCTTGGGCCAAAGCTTTTCTATTTTATTTTTTTTTCCAGTTCTTCACCGCAGAGCACCCAGGGTCAGCAGCAGGACTTTCTCTCTTGAGCTGCCATTAGAGCTGGAGTTGGTGGAGTTCCAGCACATGTACTTAAAATGCATTTATGAGATTTGGCTTCTGTGCGATTCCCCCCGCTACACACACACTCTCTGCAAAAAGGGCTGTAATTAATGCGACTCTGTGAACTGTGGATATCTCTATTTAATTAGCGTTGTTAAATTACATGGCAAAAAGCAAATCCTCCTCTCCTTTCGTGTGTACGAAGGATCTCACAGACAGCAGAACCAGTATCTTCCTGGGAAGCAAACTTTTATGACACTAGACAGGAATTGAACATTCCGAAATGCACCACAGACAGTCTCTACAGGCCCTGTGTGTGACTGGAGACAGAAGCAAGAGCCTGAAGAGCATTAAATTGCAGCTCCTCTTAGGGCAAGGTCTAGTACGTTGTTGATTTCTGTGTGACTGGAGACAGAAGCAGCAGCCTGAAGAGCATTAAATTGCAGGCCCTCTCAGGGCAAGATCTAGTATGTAGTCAATTTTTTTCAGCCCTGTTGCTGGGTCACTGCTGTCTTGAACAAGGAATAGTTTTTGCCCTATTTCTTTCCTCACTAAATTTATTTCCAAATGATAAGTTTGGACAATGTATGGAGGAGTCATTGTTGAGTGTCTAATTAGCATGGCAATAGGAGAGCTATCATTCAAAACAATGAGTAGGAAATATGGGGGCACATTTTAAGAGTCCATGATCTTAAAACATGATCTCACTAACACATCCCATGTTCCAGGAACACAGATTTCAGTACTGCATCCATGTTACTGGTGTGCTTGGTACCTGAATAAAATAACTTTCTAGCAAGCATTTCACTACTGAAGCTGGGATGTTTTGTTAAGTTTGTTTCCTTTACATCAAAATGATCTTTTTTAAGAGCTATATATCTTTCCCTGCTTTAAAAGTACTGGTTCTGCTCCAGCACATCAATTCATTTTATTCTGTAACACAATTGTACAGTGCAAGGAAATGAGAAGGGGGGAGGTGGTGGGCTTCTCCATCTGGCAGATGATCCTCAAAGTGGAAAAGAAGATGTGCAGGCTTATGCTATTAAACTTTTTGAGTTCAAATGGGCTCCAGCTGTTTGGGATCCACAACATTCTTGCAGTTTAACTGCTCACAGTATGTATACTTTCAATCCCTTTATTTTTGTTTTCTTTAATTGTTGGGGCCTGAGATCATAAACGCCTCAATCTTTCAAACGTGAAGTGCAGCTCTTAGTAATTTGTTCTAATCAACTGCAGTAAGAAATGTCTGCTCCATAACCTTGAATGCTTTTTCTCTCCCCTGACAACAGAATAGACTTCTTGCAAAAAATAAACATCTGGTTTGAATTGAACATCAAATTGCAGTTACTTTAAGTGCCAACTATTAAATTACCTCAAATGTTTTATGTTTGAACATGATTTTTCAAGACAGCTAAATTTTTTAACTGTAGAACAAATGTACATGTAAAATTACTTTGGAAGGTTAATTCCCTTGAACACACTTATTTTTTTTTTACCATGAGCAGCTTGGTCAATCTTTTGCTTTCTGTTTACAGAAATTGTTATTCACAAAGGCTTTTATACAACTAAATATGCCTCATCATATGGTAAGAGGGAGAAAAGCTGTATCTAGAACTCAGGATTTTGAACTCTACAACATATGGAGGGCTTGTCAAGACTGTCCAGAACTCATTAAATCAGGCCAGAAAATCACATGGACCAAGATTATAGTCTGCATTTTGATCAGAAAGCCAAACATTAAAATTCGTATCTAAGACTTTCCACATCTGAAAAACCAACCCCCTTTCTTTATCTAGCACTCTTTTCTGGGGATGAGCCTTAGAGGGTGATTTGCATGACAGCATTTCAAATTTACAGCTTTATATAAATGTTGCTTTTTCCTCAAACTCCCAGCTCTTGACTCATCATACTTGTGCAAGAGATTTTCCTTTTTTTTTTTTTCCTTATTTTTTTCTTAATTTTTAAGCATGTTCCCAGCCCTCTTAGTCACAGTGAATTTTGGAAGATAGAAAACATTACAATCTGAACTGAAAGCAAACTAACATGAACACCAAATCCACCATTTTGCTAATGCTTGTAATTTCTGTATGACTGGGACTGACAGCATTGCTGAGGCTTCTTTATGCTGCTCTGGGGAGGAAAAAAAAGTGAATATTTTATTCACTGTGAGAGGGCTCTAAAAGGGCACAGGGGAAGTGTAAATGAAAACCATTTTTGTATTCCCTTTGGTATTTCTGCAAAGACTTCCCCCAAAAGAAAACAGAGTAACTGCAAGTGCAGACCAATACTATCACTGTCTAATTTTTCTTCCCAGGCACCGATCAAAGTGAAACTACAAGGAGAATTGACACCCCCCAAAAAATTATATTAAAAGCACAGATGACTGCAGCTGGGCAAATTGTTGGCAATTATTCTAGTGACTGCTAAATTGGACGTGACCCAGCCTCAGTGGCTTTCTATGCCTGTGTTTTCACCAAAGGTGATTGTAATTGTTGTGATGATAAGATTACTCCATGGAGGAAGTAGCATTTACAAAGTTGGGGTCACCTGAGCAGAAGTTTCCATGTTGTTTAGATGGCTATTTATAATACTGTGATTTTAGCTATAACATTTGAATACTAAAACACAGATCTACCCTCAAAGAAAGGATGAAAGTTTTATCATAATAAAAATCTGCTAAATCATTTCAGGTACTACTTGGGAAAAACACTGACTGTTTAGGGACAGTAGATAGATAGGAAGAATGACTAAATGTACCACGCTCTTTGCTGAAAGTGATCTGAACAGGCTTTAGAGTCACAAAGCTGAAATCCTCCAAAGCCTATGAAAGCAGCCATTTTCATTCTGGGGAAACACTCCCCCAACTGACCAACCCCACCTTTGCTAGACATTCACTAGCTAGACAATGGATGTAGTGGATTTTGTCTTAATGAACTTTGGCAGCACATATATTCTAATGCACATAACGAGGGGGAAAACCTACATGTCTTCAACTAGCAGCTCTGCATGCAGCGTGTGTGGAAATAGCTTCAGAAACCAGTTAAAGAATGCAAATGGATATGGCTGGAAGTGAAGTCACAGAACCATAAAAGATAAGAGGTGAGGTTGGAAGGGACCTGAAGTCACCTGGTCCACCTGTCCTGCTCAAGCAGGGACACATAGAGACAGTTGTCCAGGACCGTGTCTAGACAGTTTCTGACTGTGTCTAGATGGCTTTCAAATCAACTTCTCACTAATTCTATCTTTAACTTCTTTAGTTTGACAAAGTTGTTTTAATGTATGTTACTTATTAGCAAAACTTTGCTGAGAGAAAACATGGTGAAAACTATTTGGTCTTTTAAGTACTTTGAAAGAGGTGATGCTGTTACTTAGATTCTTGAGGAAAACTGGATAAGGAAGCAACATGAAAATTATTGCCATGGAAACAACACAAAATATGAAGTGGGAAGGCAAGTCCTGGAGGCAGTGCCCCTGCACATCAGAAGGGCCACAGGGCTTCCAGCTTGAGCTGAGAGCTGAAGAAGAGTTCCAGGACCAGATGTGGTGACTAGTATGTGGGTACTCAGACATGCAATCAGTACCGTTTGCACCTACATATCCTAACAAGCAGATATATACCCCAAATTCAACTACCTAAGCCAGTTCTAAAACCAGCATTAATTACTTTCCTTCCAAATTCATCTGCCTGGTGAATGTTAACAGTAAAAAAACCCAGAAAACCCAACAAACTTAAACTAGTTTTCAGCTAAGATGTGTTACTATTTATTGAAATCTGTGCTGAACTAAGCCCCAGCTTCCTTAAGCAGCTTCCTTTCAACATAACCCGTGAGGGTAGACAGGCCCTAGGGATCTGAGGCATGTTAACATGTTAAAATGCTTTCCTGCTGAAATAATTTGTGGAAATCTATTCCAGTTCAAGTTATGGCATAATTATGGAATAGCATTCAATATCTGAGTAGAATATTTCCTAACTCTGCTACACAGCAGTCTACAGTCAGCCTTTAAACCAGATATCTACTGAACTGGATATGCCTTGAACACCAGGGAGGTTGAAGCAAATTTTTTCTGTGTCTATGAAAGTGATTGGAGACTGAAAATTACTAATTTCAGAATAAATATACTTCCAAATTGTATGAAGGAAACACAAACTCATTAATCAAGTCAAATAAGGATGTTTAGACAAGGAAGAGAAAGAGATAAGTGTGCTTTTATATTGGGAAAGGAGATCCAAGTGAAACAAGGAGAAAAAGGTCAAAGAAAACTATCTGCCCTAGAAATGCTCTACAGTTTTTAGGAGGAACCATGTACAGTGAGAAAAGGGCTGGAAGCATGGACATTGCAGACTGCGGCGGCAACTCAGGCAGAGAATTCACAGGCCAAGGTTCTTTTGTATCATCCAGTTTTGTACATACATTATCAAATCAATGACTAGCTTGTTTATAATTCTAATATATCAACTCTGTAATTATGTGTGACAACATCAAAATTCTGAGGAGGCAAATTGCGCATCCCCAAGGATGAGCTTGTAAGGAAACATGCTTGAACTAAGATCTTTCAAGGGGCTTAAAGGAGTTGATTTGTAAGCCTCACATTTTTTATGAAGGAAGAAAGAAGCTATGCTCAGGAAACGGGTCAAAGCTACCATGAGAAAATCTGTCAGCAGAGATGCTGGCAATCTTCAAAATATAATTAATCTGGGTTTTTCCTGCAATACAACATAAAAGGTTAATGAACACTCAGCTAGAAAGAACACTGTGAGGGCTCTAACAGATGTGTGGAAACAATGTCAGTAGCAGGGAGTGCAGAGAAAAAATAGAAGGAAAACAGGTGAACATAAGAAGTATGAAAAAAGAGAGAAGAAAAAAACAAAAATGATACAAAGACAAAAATAGCATAAGGGTTGCATTTTAAGAAATGCATGTATGCTTGTTCTCCCATCTCTCTATCCCTAGTTCCAAAAATTCAGCTACTATTTCGGATATACAGTACGGCTTTCTCTTTTCAGCCAGCTTCTCTGGCCTTAGAGAGTCCATAGGGGTTTTGGGTCTTACTGATCTTTGACTCTGAGTAGAAAAGATGGGAGGTTTGAGGAAGACGGGTCCCTGCAGCAAGTCTGTGTACTGCCTGCAGTGAGTAGCCTGACTGTTTAAATGGATGCTTAAATAACTGTGCCTTGAGCTCTTCTCAGAGATGAGCCCAGCAGGCTCTCCAGGGGCACATAACACCACCAGTCAAACTCTTGGGCTATGAAACTTCTTCTCCAGAGGCCAAATCTTCCCCTAAGAGCTTCTCTACCAATCTGGGAAGGTCAGCTGCAGCAGGGAATTGCTCCACAGCTCTTTATGAGACCTCCAGCAAGGGCAGAGGAAGAAGATTCCATTCACTCTGGAAAAGCCCATACAGGATTCAATTACCTTCCCGCCTTGTGGCCAAAATGGGGTTTAATCCTATGTGCCTGCCCACGTGTCACCATCTCTCTTATAAGCAGAGGAGCAACTCCATGCAAAGTCCACCTACATTTGCTAAAAATTATCCTGTAACATCCAGCCAGCCCCACCATTGCCCTGATGGGAGCTTACACATACACCTCACTCGGCAGTGCAACATTCCCACGACTTTCAGCAGCTTTTAAAGAAATTATATCTATATCCAAGAACTGTGATATTTGCCATTACTTGTGATTTAACAGCACCAACCCACAGCCACACGTCTCACGCCAGGTGCCTGGCAGAGGGAGCGCGAGAAAAGCAGTGATGCTGCTGGGCAAATTGGAACTTGGCTCAGATACTTCTTCTTCCAACTGCCCCAGAGCCAGAAAGAGTCTCTGATCCTATTTAAACTGCTTTTAGACCTATTTCCTGTTAAACAACAAGACTTTGGTGCTGGAGGTAGCAGCCTACAGTGTGTGGGGGCCCTTTTTTTCAAGACAAATTCTGCCATCGGTGATCTTGGACTAAGTGCCCAGATGGGCAGGGGGGGTTGTGGGGTGGGGAGAGTGCTGGAATGCTGATATTTCTTTCTTCTGAAAAAACTGAAGCAAACAGTGAACTGTCTCCTGGCTGTTAGACGGGGATGTAAGAGTGGAACAACTCAGCTGGCCAAAACAACCCTATGAGCATTTCTGGCCTTGAATTTTCTTAACCCGGTCAAAGGTTCTCCATGCTGCAACCTTCTTTCCTCACCAAGCCAGTGTTTGGCCATCATCCTTGTCACCACTTTTTTGTCTCCAGGCAAAGTCTCCCAATATTTTTTTTCCCATCCCAGCCTACTGGCTACACAACTGGTAGCTTAAAGCTACAGTTTGTTCTCTGTGTTTCTTGCTGACACATGGCTGTGTTGGAAACCTCAATGTCCTCATGCTTTCCCACTCTTCTTGCAGCTGCTCCCCTCTGGAAGGTGGAAGAAAGTTGTCCTTTGTCTCCCATCCATTTAGGAGAAGCCTTGAGGGACTGAGTGCTTGTACACAGGGAAGGACTCCAACGTCTGAGCATGAGGAACTGCTATAGATGGAAAGCAGTAGCAGCAAGAAGCGAGGCAGCCTTGAGGAAGGTCACAACCATTAGAGAATCACCTGTAAAACTGAACAACCAGCTTGAGCAAACCAAAATACCTCTAATGTACTGAAAGTCTAAAATGGAACCTCCTTAGGTAGATCCCTGGTGTACAGACCTACTGCATGATAATCTCAATCATCACAAGAGTTAAACATCTGCATTCATCCTTCCTTCCCTGGCAACTGTTTTATCTGTTCACCTGTTAGAGTGGGATGTCAT
Organism: Jacana jacana; assembly: GCA_013400555.1. Taxonomy (NCBI): domain Eukaryota; kingdom Metazoa; phylum Chordata; class Aves; order Charadriiformes; family Jacanidae; genus Jacana; species Jacana jacana. Next base: position 12,348 of record VZTM01010159.1, on the reverse strand, counting down.
TTGATCACAGATCTATCATTTACTTAGTAGAGCTGACAATTCCTATTATTTGTGCATTGTCATTCATAGATGTAAACAACCAACCCAGTGATCTCACCAACAAGTGGCAAGGAGCAGCAACATATAATACCAGTAGTGCTATTACCCACCACGTGCTGGATGGACAGGTGGAAAGGGTAAGCATCCACTGGCAAACAGGACTACTATTTTAATGGCATTTTGGCCTGTGCTAGTTTAACATCACTGAGAAGCTGCAGTTTATTTTCCTCCCCAGCTTTGCTCAGAAAACCAACAAACAAGAGAGTGACAGATTTACAGAAGCACAGGGAACCTTGAAACCCACATAGCTTTTGAAAGAAATACGTGAAAGACATATTCAAAGCCAGTGTATCTTAACATGAAACAAGAACAGTGATACAAAACTGCAGTCCTCTGGGGATATTTTCTTCCCAATAAAAAGCTTTTGAAAGAAAACCATTTCCACATAATGTTTTCAAGTCTTTTACTTTTCTTCATCTCCTCCCATTTTATTACTACCTGAGATAGCCCTTGTCAGGAGAATCTAGACAGACTTCAAGAGGTGCCAAATTACAGAGACCTCAGGTTTTTCACAGTTAGTTGTTCTTTTTACTGCTGGGCTCCTCTAAAGCAAATGAGATTGAATTAATATGTTTTTACTGTATCTGTTCCTCTGCTGTGCTGTTTCCCATGGCCTAGCAGAGGAAGTCTGATTGCCAAGTGTTTTCTCATTTTGTTTAATCTGATACAAAAGGTCACCTCAAGTATCCTTCTGGTATTTGCTCTAGAGTTGAATATAATAGGTGGCAGCCCCAAGAAGAATGCATGTTGCTAAACTTCACAAATGTTTGGGTTTTTAGATGCAAACAGATGTTTCCTTTTGGTAGCTTCACTTTCCATGTGATATTCCAAGAAGTGTAATGGGCATAGCTGAATCACAGATGAACATTTTTCAGAACTGAGTTTCACGCGCTGTATCACAAGTGATGAGAATAGAACTTCACAGTGATGTGAGAGAGATCAAGAATTGATTTGTTTAATCAGACTCCTGTTTAAATAGACCACCAATTCTTCTTAATACCCACAGCTCATTTTTGCAGTGGAAGCAGGAAAACAGAAAGATTGGCTCACTTTCAGTTCTGATGTAGATCCACTGAAAATAGCAAAAACTGGACTGCCTTAGGATCCATTGTGTACACCAGTTTGGCATAATGTATTTACACCGAAAAAAAACCAAATAATTTTAGAAATAACAATTTAATGTGGAGGATTGGTAGACAACTGTGGTTTTATATTCTAAACCTGTAGTCTAAATTTGTTAGCAATATATAATATACATACTTTTAGTTACTTCCCTGCTGTTCTCCAAAACAATCCCTTTTGTAAAGTGATATTTAATTTTATGTAATTTTAAGTGGGTGGTTAATAAAGCCTTCCTGGGTATATTGAGAGGGCTTCTGTCCCCCCAGGAAAATACATGCCATTCTGACCTTTTCAAATGAAAAGTATTTGCTCTTTGGAAGTTTATATTTATGGGTCAGGCATAATGATTTACATGGAAAAGATGAGGGAGAAAAACTGCACTTACTTTTTTAGTAGAGTAAATTGAGAATTTGAGGACATTAAAAGGGCAAAGGAGTTACTAGAGGTTGTTCAAAATGTTTCAGTATTATAAAGCATTGATTCTAACTCCAGACTTCAAAATACGCGGAGGTCACTACATCAGTTTAGACAGCTTTGCTGTGATGACCCAGTTGCCATAATCCTGACGTTTTATAAGCCTAATAAGGCAAAGAAAGAGGGGACATGGATAGGGCCCATTATACGTCAGGAAACAAACAAAACAAGAAGCAAAAAAATCTTCACAGGCTTCTGAGAAATGCAGGCTAATCCCAGCAGCGCACAGAAGGGTGGCATGAGAGAGGGACTGTGCTGCAGGGCAGCTCCCTTGAGGACCAGAAGGAGAAGGCTGCCTAAAATGAGATTAGTGCCTTTGAGAAGAATTATGCTGTATTCGCAATTCCTCTGTGTAATGTATTAAATACTCTTGGTTTGATTATTCAGATTAATGAATAAAAATTTGGGCTTTGACTGTTCATGTCTGATTCTGTCCGCCTTAGGTCCAAAGGGCACTGCCTGAAAAATAGGCAGCTACACAAGCTCTTTGATGTGAAAACATACACAGGAGATAAAAGCTCCATCACTGGCCCATATGTCAGGATTTTACGTCCTTCTGTAAAGAAACTTAGGAAACTAGTTTCATCCGAAACAGAAAGATCACAAAGGCAGAACAGCAGAAGTCTGACAGCTTTTCCCCTCTCAGGAGAGCAGCAGCAGTCTTTCTGAAGAATCAAACCAAATTATAGATCACTGGGGCTGTCTGACTGGATTATTGTCAGCTGAATGGTAAAGCTTTAGGCAAGAAACACATTTTCTAAATCCATAATCCTTTTCCTCTTGTACTTCATTGATACTACATAAAAACAATATGCAATACATGTTCTGGCCGCTCTGGAGACAAATGCAGTCTGAGTGGCTACAGTAGTCAGGACCAGGTAAAAACACAGTGTAAGAGGTACAAAACTTGGCACTTCATTATGGATCACAAAGAGAAACAGAATGCAGCTAACCAGGAGAATGGGATAAACAGGGCTAATAACACATGAATTTTGACAGCTATCCGTGTAATAACTGCAGTGTTGAACTTGAATGCCTCCCAAAGTCCGTATTTCACACATTTTCTAAGATATCATATTTTTAAGTACCTACAGCTTCTTAGACACATTGGATGCTCAGCATCCTTAAACACATATTCCAGTCACTTTTGCTGCATTAATCCAAAACCCATTAGCCAGATGGAGAAGGAGGTAATAGAACAGGGAAGAAGACGAAAAACATTTTGGAGAAACAAAAATGGCACAATAACATAACTGGTAAGTTCTAAAGCTCTAAACTCACTTCTAGTGGTAGGCACATCCCCAGAATTTGTACAGCTCCCAGTCTGAACAGCCAAATGATTGTTCCAGTGCATACAAATTTGGGTTCTGCCACTGCTGTCACTACTGTTAGATTCTGGCAACTGTAATATATTTGCAAAGCTCTAATCCGTCAGTTATTTACCACAGGAAAACAAACCAACCCAAACCTGTTCTGGTTGTTAGAGTTCAGCTGTGTTTTGAAAGCTGGGAAAACTCTCCATTCTCCTGCTTCATAAGCAATTGAATATCTCAAGGCCTAGGAGCTCATAGATTAAGATGATTTCCTACCACTGCATAAGTGAAAAGGCTAAAAGCAAAAAGCTGTGAGAACTGCAGCAGGCTCGAGGTACAGTTGTGCTAACTGGAATGGTAGGTGATTTTAGCAAGTTGGATAAAAACATGTGGTCAGACTCTGATGTTCAGGAATGCCTCAGGTGCACTTGCAAGTGTAAATTTAAACAGCAAATGAATCCAAAATCTAAGTAGGTCAGCATCATTACAAGCTAAGAGTTTGGAATTCATTGGTATTTTCCACCTGGGACATATTCTATATACCTCTAAATAAAATATATGTGAGACTATTTTAACTGAATGAAGTGTACCCGGTTGCATATTACAGACACCTCAAAGGGCTGTTAACACCTTCAGCAAACTGCTGGTTACTTCAGTCTGTGCTGACTGAATGTGGTTTTAGAGAGGAAAAGTAAGGAGGTTTTGTCTCCAAAAATGTCAGGCTTTTGATGCTGCCTTTAGTGTGAAACCTATTTATAACTTTCCAGTTACAGAATCAGCTTATGTCAATATATATTTTATAGAACAATTAAAGTTCTTAGCTGTTCCAGTGAAAAAGATGCTGACCCTGAATCTCTTTTCCATGTGAGCCACAGAAATGGAAGGAAAGGATGTCTTTAGCTCCCACCGGACTTCTGCAGTCTCAGGTTCTTAGGGATACATCCTGGCAGGAAAACCAGAAGCCTCTGCACTTCCTTTCATGCCAGCAGAATAGTATCAGTGGGATCTCAGTGAATCATTCCAATCACAAATCACTCCTGAATAAAATAACCTCCATTTAAGCAGGATTTAATTAAAATTCATGCACTCTTTCCTTCTCTTTCTAAGAGCAGACTCTATTTTAAACAGCTGTTATCTCTATATTTCAAACCAGACAAAACAAAGCTAAACAAACTCCCGTTAGATAGAATTTAAAAAACAAGATAAGAAAAAGCCAAGGACTGAATGGATAGCAGGCTGAACAGAACATCCCTAATCTGTTGGAGAAAACCCTTTGCCAATGAGTGAGAGGCTAGAAGAAGGTAGCACTATACCAGTAAGAGCAGTCTGGTGGAGGGCACAAGCAGCACAGCCGAACTGTACACAGGGATCCCAGCACCTGCACTGGGCTTACGGGAACTACTGGCAAGTTCCAGATTTGTTGGCACATTTACTACTTTATTCATTTTTATATTGAACTCAGTGAGTACAGTTAGCTCTGAGTTATTCTGACACTTTTATGTTACAACGCTGCAACAGGTTGCAGAGTTTTGTACTGCCAATAACTAGTGCAAGAGCACTTCTGGGAGAAAGAGAAATGTAAGGTTTGACAAAATATTGAAATAGTAAGTAGATCTTTTTAGGCAGTAAGACGAAGTGCCTAAGTTTGGTTTCAAGGAAAATTAGTTAATTGGGTCCTTATGGTAATGTCATCATCAATGAAACAGTTGGTGTTTGGTGTGGCATCTTTAGGTTTCAGAGTTAACAACCTTCTACAGTGATTATGAAAGCATCAGCTGCAAAAGACATTTCCGTGCCAGTTAAACCCAGGTTCATCTCTCCAAGCTGACCAGATCTAAGAATTAATTTTATTTTTAAAGATGAACACTGGTTCTTAGAGCACAGTTCTGCAATTTATTCTATTCCCACAGACTTATTATCAATGGGTACATACATTAAGAAGCTTGGAGTCTTTCCACTCTCACACAGTGAAAACAGAAGAAGAATCGAGCTGTTGCTGAAAAATATGGCACGCTAAATCATCTGATATACATACTGAGCAACACTCCAAATTGTCTCGTAAGTCTAACATATGATCCTTGTCTTGCAGTAGGGATTTAGATCATTTAGTAGAGATTTAGTAGAGATTTAGATCATGTCACAGTAATGGCAAATAAACTCTGGTGTCCTTCGTTTATAAACAAAACAAATTTTTTTTTCGGAACACATGCTTTTCTGAGTGTGTCCCTTCTCAAATGATTTTTGACCTTTCATCTGATAGGTATCACCACTGTGTATTCTCCCTTATTTCAAATTGGTTTACAGTACTCAAGTAGGGGCTGCTACAGTGCTAACTTCAGTATCTAAACTGAATTTTAACTTCAATATTTAAATATTAAGTGAGATGGGAGGAAAATTAATATCAATAGTACAATAATAGGTATGTCAATGGTACAATGAATGATGAAGTTAAAGATTGCACTAAAACGTGGATTTGGACATACCAAAAGAGGTCTTCCTCACTGTCCAGATGAACTACAGCAGTGTAACAGTGAATCCCTTAGTTTAAAAGTGATAGCATAGACACGCTTTCAGTGAACTTTCCTGGATCAGATAGGATACACACATATCTCCACATAATAGAATTTGTTAACATAATGCCAATCTTTGCCCTTATTGGTAAGGTATTAGAAGTAATTATCTACAACCTTCCTACCTTCTTCATGTTCCAAGAAAAGAGAATACCTATCTTGACTTAAAATTGGCACTCACGTTTATTTTAATGACAACATCCCTGAAATATTTTTCCTCTATGAGATAAATCTGCCTCTCAATGAGGAAATTTGCCTCATGATTTTTATCTATTATATATATCCAGGCCTTCAAATGACTTCTAAACATTTACTACAACTAAACAAACTAATAAATAGACTAAACTAATGACAACGAAACAAACTGCACACGTAAGAAGTTAATTAAATGAACCAAGCAAAAGTTTGGCTAACGGGACTTTTGCCAAGGAACTCACCAAAAAAACTTATCCACTCTGTTTCCTTGCAATTCACATCTCATAATCAAGTCTTTTCTCCAGTCTCACATGACAAAACAAAAATGAACTAGACTAGGCCAGACTGATGCATAAGGTGCGATATTACAGTAATATAACTGCTTGAAGGCACTGCTATGGCCCTGTGTGAACGTTCTATTGGTTGTTCATTCTCCCAAGATTATTAAAAAGAAACCCCTCCCTTCACAACCTCTCAACACTTGTTACATGTCATGGTTTCAATTGGGATAGAGTTGATTTTCTTCCTAGCAGATGGTATAGTGCTGGTTTGGATTTGGGATGAAAATAGTGCTGGTAAAACACTGATCTTTTTGGTTGCTGCTAAACAGACAAGGTCTTTTCTGCTCCTCACAATGCCCTGCCAGTGAGCAGGCTGGGAGAGCACAAAAGGTTGGGACGGGACACAGCTGGGACAGCTAACCCCAACCAACCCAAGGGATATTCCATACCATATGACGTCATGCTCAGAATATAAAGCTGGAGAAACAAGAAGTAAGGGGGAGATGATCAGAGAGATGGCGTTTGTATTCCCAAGTCACTGCTACTCATGATGGAGCCCTGCTTTTCTCAAGACAACTGAACACATGCCTGCCCATGGGAAGTAGTGAATGAATTCCTTGTTCTGCTTTGCTTGCACACACAGCTTTTGCTTTACTTACTAAACTGTCTTTATCTCAGCCCACAAGATTTTCTTCACTTTTACTCTTCCAATTCTCTCCTTGATCCCAGCTGGGGGGAGTGAGTGACCGGCTGCGTGGTCCTGGTTGCTGGCTAGGGTTATACCACACCACTACATTGCACAGTAATATACATATGTTGGCTGAGAGATCGCTCCAATGTTTGTTCAGATTCTCTCTTGGTACAGGTTCCAAATGGATGGATCTCTGAAGAGCAATAAAGTATTTTGAAATATTGAACATACAAAAAAATGAAGTATTTTGAAAAAAAAAAATATTAGTGTGATTTGAGAATATGTTTGGCTGAACATTAAAAAAAACCCTTTGGTAATGTAAGTAATAGGATTACACTTACCTGTCTGAAGTCAAGAGACATCATTTAATGTACTAGCTGAGGACTGCTCTGCCTGACACCAACTTCAAATGAACCTTGCAGTGAAAAAACAGGTAATACTTTAGTGAGAATTAACCCTTTTAACAGTACCCCAATTTTCTTTGTAGTACTCAATAGCTTTTAAGATTTATGTATGTGGGGACCTTCCTGTCCCTGGACAAGCAGCTCATTTCTATGACAGAAAATTATTACCCATAGATTACCAAATGAAAAATAAATGTGCCTTTAAAAATCCAGTAACAAATGAGATACCTGTCACGCTATACATATTCATAAATACTCTTCAAAGTGTCAGGTTCTTCTCTGCTAGTAAATATCTCTATTGTTTTTAGGCAGTTTTCTTCTACCTTCTTATTCATGATGCATTACTCATTTTTATTCTTACAGCCTTGTCTGTAAAAACAAATGAGATAGATTTATTCAGAAAAATGTATCAAGGAACATCTATATCAATAAATTAATGTACAATGATACTAAGACAAATATTTGTGTTTAAATGCAATTGACTATTTTTCTATGGAAATTTATTTTCTATGGGAATTAAAGCATGCTCTTGAGAAAACTAAAACTTTTTATGGAGAAAAACACAACAGCAGTATCTGGACAGGCTGCCAAAACTATGCTATATTTAGCATGGAGCAAAAGGAACAAATCCAGCATCCAAGCACACACATGGTGTCCCTACATTTACTCCCCATTTCTACTTAACAAATCCCAGATTATAGATTGACATTTATAAAGCAACTCCTCTCAGAAGAATTGTCCAGGTGAAAAATCAAGTACAGCACTACATACATATAATTTGGCTGATTTGATTTGAAAAATAATTTTTTAAAGCAAAGCTTCACTTGCGGACCTCACAGAACATATGCACACCCTTGGTGGCCAGAGACACACGAGTCTGTATGAACAGTCAGGTTTTTAGAAATGAAGTAGTATTTCTCTTGCTAACTGAAGGAGTTTTCTGCAAATAGATATACTTCCATGAAAACAATTTTTTGTGGACTCCTCCACTACAATCTAAATGTGAAATTGCTAGTTAAATAAATATCCTGATGGAACTGGTGTAGATTCTTTTTACTTCCTCACAATTTCTCATTTTCCAAATCTCTCCTAGGAAAGAGCAGAATGGAAAAGGCACGAGACATACGTAATTCACCATGTCCCTTCTCGTAAGGGTAATAGCTCAAATGTGGCATTTTCAGCACATTGTGAAAACTAACGATAGCATTGCACAAAGAAATCAACATTTCTATAAATCCCACTGTGTTAACCCAGGCTCTGACAGTTAAGTGGTTCTTTTCAACAAGGTCTTTTCAGGCACGTGTAGACCTTCACTGACACCATTACTGCTTCCTTCTCTTCAGACTACTTCTCTCTAGTGCTCTAACATCAACATTTTTTTCAACATTCCAGGGTCTCACAGATAAATTTAAAGCATTTGCAGTTTTGCAGATAATTAACTATTTTGCAGTAAAGGCATATACTCTACATTGGATTTTTATCTAATGTGAACAGCCTACATTTTCTTAAACTGTGGACACTCTGGGTGTCAAGAGTACTTGAGATTGTTCAAGCAGCTTCCCATTTTTACTTTTTCCTGCCTCTGTGCTGCAACCCCACATTTTGCCACCTCCAATACTTACACAAGTTGAAGAGAATCAAAGAAATGGAGCTGACTGAAAAATAAAGGAGAGGGGAGGTACCAGGAAAGCTTATTTTCCAGGAGTATCAATTTCACAACTCACCTTCCAGCTGCACAAACAACCCTGCCAGACCCTGGCCGCAGAGAAGGGTCAGGGATGGCAAGAAGGGCCAGGAGGTGGGCAGAGGCAGCTGAACCAAGTGGTGCTGCCACCAGGGAAGCCCCGGTATCCTTTGCGGACTCCACATTAGCAGTCTGCTTAATTTGATTAGACAATATTTTGGTGATTCCCAATCTTTGATAGACAACATGCTCCATAATTACTTAGCAGGAGAACAGCACTCAGTTCACTCTTCTCCAAACTGCATGGATTCCAGGAGACGACAGAGCAGAAAAGCTCTATTTCTGCTAGAAGAAGAAATATTTTGAGCACAAACTGATGGCAGATTCCTCCATTAGAAAGCACTTTTTTTACAATCATTCTTTAGAAAGGACCTTACTTTAAAAAGGCCACAAATATGTATAAATACTACTGGTAAAAATAGAGCCATGTAATATTTACATCATTCAGTCATTGAATGCCACTGACTTTTCTTTCCTCAACCAGCTGCTAGTACAGGTCCTCCCTGCAAAAAAAGCTAAAAAAAGCTGTAATATCTGTACACAAAGCCTAAGTAGTATGAGTTACAGACTTTCAAGAAGTCACTAATTTCATTCTGTTAACCATCTTTTTATGTTGTTGTGTTGATCTATGTATTTATTTCTCGCAAGCTAGAGCAAAGAGTCTTCATTCTAGCAATCCTCTGGACAGTTGTATAAATTAAAAAAGAAGCTTTTAATTACTAATTAGAACAACACACATATGCTCATTAGCCTGATAATACTGCAAAACACTCAGAACTGTAACTTTCCATAAGTATAAAAAAATTATATTATCCCAATCATCACTTCTTATTTAGCTTAGGAAGGATCATTAGCTTGCTGATACAGCAGGACCTTATTAGTCTATCTTGGGACAGGGAACTACCTGTTTCAGAACTGACTATTTAATTGATTTTAGTGTTTGCACTATCCAAACATACTACAACCAAAATAAAAACCATAAGGCATGGTGAAAAGACATGATAGAATGAATGATAAGGCACTCTCTGCAGTTCTAAGGAACAGCAGCACCAATACAAGAAGTCACAGCCAGTCTATGACTGAAAAGTGATGCATTAGCAGATACAATCTAAGACACCAAATTTCTTTCAGCAAATGGTTTTATTGACATAATTGATTATAACCATATACAACAACTATGCATCTCCCATTGGAAGAATATCCAGTGATAGAGCTAATGTTAGTGTGATACACAGCTTTACTCGATAATCCCCACTGTGTTTCTAACAACAATCAGTGGTGTATTCCACAGTCAGTTGTAAATGGCCAAAAGATCCCAGGGGTCCAAAAGAACAGAAATTTAAGATTCTTAACAAAAAAATAAAACTTGATCCTGGATTCCTTCTGTTTTAATTCCATTCAACATTGTATCTATAAGAGGAAGAATTTTAATCTATACATTGACAATCGAGTTTGGGCCCTGATATTCATGAAAACTGCTGCCTGTCAAAATGAAATCCCAAACAACATTTTGCTACTAACTCAAAAATGGAAGACTTAAATCTTATTTTTTTTCCTCCATTTAAAAAGCACAGATTAAGACAAACAATCCCTACACTCTCCTTTCCTCCCACTTGAGTTTAAAGACTGAAAAGAATTCCCTCAGAGCATGAAGGTCTTGTTCTCTCCATTCAGTCATGGAACTCCAATTGAAGGTACCAGTTACTATGGTGTCTTTTGTAAACACTTGNAAGGAAAAAGAAAAAGAAAGAAGAAAACAAAAAGAGCAAAACCCCAAATCACTTTCTTGCAACTATGGTAATAAACAACTCGTAGTCACGAACACCTCAGGTCAGCAATGAATGCAGGATATTGAGATGAATGTCTCCATAGCGCACTAACACTTCCTTCAAGCCATTTAGTTCCACAAGAGTTCATCTGAGGTTGCACACTAAATTCAAAGGAGCAGAAGTAGTATCAATGGTCTCAACAATTCACCAAACTCCATCTAAAACATTCGCATTTCAAATGTAACCACAGTTTGGACCTTTTTAGTTAGCTCCCTTCTAGACCACACAGCGAGAATTATTAATGTAAACTAAGCCACCATATTTCATAGTAACAGAACCACATTCTGTAAATATTTAGGAAAGTAAAAGTCTGAGAAAGTAGAGAGCAACTGATCATAAAATGATTAGCATTGCTCTAAAACCAAAAGCAAAATTCAAATTAAAAAATAAAAAACAAACAACACAACAAAACAAGTCAAGTCAGACATTGTATACTACTGTGTAAATGTTTAACTAGCATTACTCACTCAGCTACACAAAACATGGAATCTAGATTAATACACAAAAATGTTTTATTTCACAGTGAGGTACATAAAGCTTCTAACTTTTGTAGGCTAAGGCTACGAGAGAACAGCCTGTTAGGATAAAGACTGTTTCACATTCCTGAAATATTCTCATCTATTATTGTTTCTGAAGAAAGGCACCAATATTATTTATCCAGCAACAGCTCACCTCTACATCCCCCGGTTTAGAAACGGGGATGGATTATGTGAGGGTCAGTGCCCTACTGACCACCACAGACCCAGACAACTACAGCACACATTACTGTGTACAAGTACCAAGCAGTTATTTATTCAAAGCCAATTTTAAAATAGCTCATTTGTAAACAAATGAGTAAATTTGTAAACAAAACTCTGTTAGTTTTTCCTAGTGTTGTCAGTAATATGCTCCTGTAAAACTAATCAGCTGCATTATTGTTTCCCGTTTACAAAACCGTATGAAAACACGCTCACGCACATAAAATTGCCTCACATTTGTTTGGAGTTAAAATGGCCCAGACTTCACACGGCCCAGCGCAAAATACAACTCTAGCCCTCCAGCTGGTTCAACTGCAACACAACAAGATGACCCTCTCAGGCCAAATTTTTGACTGGGAAGGGCTGGCGCCTCCACAAGGTCTGTTCCAAGCCCTCTGGTGCACGGCCGGGCCACTTGCTCTTGTTCCCAGCTGCAGTCCAAGAAAACTACCTGTGAAATAGCACACTGAAATGTAGGGCTCCGAGTTCATACGAGGGAAGCACCAGCTGCCAATCGCTCCCGCCATCTCAGCTCTCCTCATGGCATGGAACGGCTATTGCCACAGGTCTTTCACTCGAGTTGAGTGATGAAGCACTGAAAAAGCAGTGACCTCCAGCAGAGGTGGCCGTGGAAACCCTTTAACACAGGCGGCACTGGCCCGTGCCAGCGATAGGGACGACAGAAGGGAGGGACTGTGCCGTACGTCTCCCTTTGAAGGCC
>VZTM01010157.1:9387-37765 GCA_013400555.1 Jacana jacana | reverse complement strand
ATAAAAATTAAGCCCATCCAAAATTTCAAACCCAAACCTGTGTAACATTACATCTTTAATCTGATCAGTTGTGAATAAATTTGTACTTTAAAAAAAAAAAAAAAAGACAGGTTCCTTTGTAAGAAAATTCCCTGGAGTCTTTGGGATGCCAAGTCAGAAGTGAAATATCCAAGAAATTAAGTATCCACATAATTGCTGTACTGCTGCCGATCAAGCAATACTTCTGAAATGAAAAAGATACTTCTGCTCAGCCTGTTGGAGAGTAGCGTTGCAGTTAATCAAATAATCAGTCTAGCTACACAGTTCACTCAATATTGCAGAGCTATCCAGAAATTTCCTGATGTAGCTTGTGTATCTTGAGAAAATATGTTGTGGCTTATCTCAATGCATATTTGTGTTTGATATGAAAAGCTTTATATTTATAGCTTCCATTTATTTCTCATCTTTGTATAGAAACAAAATTGGTTTTCGTTAGAATGTGTCAAACAGATTTATTTCACGTAAAACCTTCCATTATATAAAACCTAGCTGGTTTTCAGAGAGGTCTGAAGCACCAGAAAAAAAAACATTTTAGAAAAACTAAAGGTAATCAAAGAGTTAATAGATACACTGTGCTATCTGATTTGCATGTAGGTTTGCAGTGGAATTTTTCTAGAACAGAGCCCTACGGGTTTTTCAGCCTCATTTCTCAGCAGACTGCACAACTGGTGAGAAAGTAGGTATTTTGTCTGACAGCCATTAGAGTCTCATTATTCAGAAAATGTGGAGATAAAACAAAAAAGATTTTGAAATCCCATATCAAAGTTAGCTAACTCTGTCTTAATGAGAGTCAAGGAATAATCTCATGCTCTTTGTTGTTTTATTTGAGTGATGCTGAGATGCAGGACAGGGTGCTTACAAATGCTGTAAAGGTTGTGACCATTAGTGACTTAATTGCTTTCCTGATATTGCCTTTATGGCATATATTACTCATAGTGTTCATCTTTTTCTTCATAAAAAGGATAATTAATTGTGTAAGTGTATGCTTTATTCCTTTGTAGCAGTGTGAGCCAGCAGCAGATAAGACTTTCTGTGAGGAACAACGTTTTGAAACTATTCTTACTGGAGCTCTTGTCTGCCTTTCTATTCAGTAGCATTTTTCCTGGTATAATGAAGGAGGCCCATCTTGTCCTTCTATTGATCCAGTCATTGATATTCTTCTCCCTCCATATCTTATTTCAGGGCAAAGAGATGTACAGCAACTATTGTTTCCAGTATAGTGTGTGAGTCCTTTCTCTCTGCCTCAGACCTGTGTCCCAGGGCAGATCCTAGGGTCTATTTGGGCAGTCTTTCAAGTACAGTGGGGTTAAATAAGTTTTCCCTACCTTGATTTTATTTTGTCATAGTTTCTTAACATCTTCATTAATTACTTTTAGCCAGGCTTGTAAAGTTCTTTGACAGTGATCTCTCTACTTTCATGTTCTCGTTTTAAATGTTGCCAATTTTGTCACAATATTTCTGTGGTACAGCCAAATCTACTGATTTTTCTCTCTCCAAATTCTTAATGTCTTTGACTTTGAAAGCTCTCCATACTTTGTATGTCTTTTGCAATGTACTTTCAAGATGCTGACTTACACCTACAAGCCATCAGCCATTGAAACCAGCTTCCAAAACAGCTTCCTGCTTTTCCTGGTCCTATTTGTGAAGAGCTCCCTGCAAACAGCCGCCAAACTTTCTTCTGTTACTCCTACCTCTGAAAATGTCTTTCTCTGATTGAAAAACACAAAAAAGCTTGTGACACGTTTGGCAGCCACACGGGTGGCTGTGTTGGTGACTGGTTGTTCTGTCTCTTTTGTGATTCCATACCTGTTTGTCTGCAGCTGTGATCTCTGCCCTTAAACTGAAAAACACTTGGTCTGGGGGCTGCCTTATTGTTCTGCGTGCAGAAAGCTTAAAACAGAAAGGTCAAATGATAGATTTTAGTAATATCAACTAATTCACCTCCCTTCAGCATTGTCAGTGGGCATATTTTGTAAAGAAGTTTAGAAAGAAGAAGTGTAGTCAGAAGTGTCACTTTTTAGTTTTGTCAGATATGCCAGTCATCTACAATGTCTAATTTTAACTGAGAATTTTATTTTTCAATAAATGCTTTTTTACTTTGTCTTTATTGAGGCATATTTAGCTACAGTGATAAGCTTTTCAGCAAAATTTCTTGGATTATATATGGCTGTAATTAACGTTAACTGATTTTAACTTTGCTACACAGTTGATTAGAGGAAGAGCATTTCTACGATAATCTGACAAACTGATTGATTTCCTCTTCCCATTCTGTAATCACGGCATGCTTCAAAGGTTGTTTAATGCAGCCCAATATTCATAAGCATATTTGGAGCTGATGAAATTATAGGGAGAACCTGAAAATTGGTTTCACTAAGTACAGCTCTGCTGGTTTGGGAGATATGCTTGCTTTGCCTCAAAGTCTCAATTATCTCAAAAATCAACACTTTAGACTAATACCAGCTCCCCGTAACACAATTTGTGTGAACTTGAGGCTATCATGTGACAATCTTTGCCCCACATTTCTAGTAACCCATAAATAAAGCAAAAAGCCTTTCTTTCAAAAATCACTTTTGGTTTAGTTACCATAGGAAATGGCATGATCAAAAGTTAATTGAAGGTGTTCAGGGCCATCAAACTGTCCATGTATTTAAAAGTCAGCCTTTCAGTAGTGATGTGCTATTGTGACATGCCACTGTAAACAAGGCTGATTGCACCAAAAGGTTTGCACCTAACCATGTATTACTTCTGCTCATGGGTTAGATAGCCTTGATAAGCATGCAATGATTTAGTTATACATTAAATTATTTTGTTGCTGTGTTTCTCCTAATGTAGATGTTTTAGGCTGAAAATTGCATGGCTCTTTCTTCAGGTTTTTCAAGAAGAGAAGGAACATAAGTATTTACTGTTTTCTTACCTTTACAAAGGACGATCATAAATACCTAGACTGCCCAAACCACTTTTTTCCATTATGCTCTTTTCTAAGCTGACAATATGTTCTGTTGCATGAGCAGGTGGAAGAATTACAAAAACAAATCTCCATCTATAGGATGGGAAATTAGCAAATCTCTCACAAAAGCTTTGGTGTAGGGTTGTCTAGAGCAGCGGTGGCTGCTCTACAATGTCTGAGTTGCCTTTCTGTTGTAAGTGCTTTGAGCACGGCTGCTCTTCAGTGCCCGCGTCTGGTGAACAGGGAAAGGGGGCAAAACTAAAGCCTGCCAGTGGGTGGTTATAATCATAGTATGTCTCTTCTCAGTGAGAAGCTTTCTCTGTCGCAGCCAGAACTGCTCTGGGAGGCTGTTCTCTGGCCTGGGATCCTTGTCTGTGCATGTGCTCAAGTCATGGGTAATGCTCCCAGCTTCTGGTGAAGACAGGAAGGCAGGTGTGAAGTTATACTTTTTATCTCATGCACGCACACACACAAGATACATATTTTCAGTAATCAAAATATCATGTCTTCTGTTACTGTCACTGTAAGAGCAGGTTTACTTATTTATGACATACAAGCAGAAAATGTATGTGACAGATCCTAATAGCTCTTACAAAACTAAGTAGATGTCCGTGTCTAAAAGCTTTTAGCCTGCCTGTTGGAAACGGCTACTGCAAGTGTATCACATGTATCATCTTTACCTTGGATAATCTTTTAATTTCAATTGCTATTTGAACAAGCTGTTGTGAAGCAGAAGTGTGTTGCAAAGTTATGTTTTCTGTATCTTCAGTGATAAAAAACAGCCAATAGGCACATTGTGGGCTGTAAGTAGCAATGACTATTATTGATACAGAAAAAAAGCAATACATAGAGGCACATTTTAGTATGGTAAAACATAATTTTAAAATATAAATTTATGATGTGCAAATAGATCTATGTTATCAAATTGAAAACACTTCACACAATATGCAAAGTAAATGAACTCTCATAAAGGTAGTTTATAAACCAAACTGCTTAATGGAATGGTTAGAAGGATTAAAAAAAATATTCTTTTCACTTTCTGCATGGACTATATTGATCACTGGACTATGAGCTGGGGTAGAGCGTGCACATTCAGTTGTTCACCAGGAAAGAAAATAAGAGGAGATGCAGGCTGAGTGTCAGAGGGAAGAAGCTTTATGGTAATTCTTTGCCCTTTTTGAGCTAAGGCAAAACTCATTCATTTACTAGAGTTTCAGCATTAAGAGGTAGGTCATATAGATTGTGCCACAGCAACTGTGGTGAGAGTTGTGAGACCTGTGAAAGTTGGTAAATCACTTCAGCTGGTCTTATACTGGAAGCTAGAACCTGTTTCTACCTGCCAGGTTGAAACCTACCTTGCGCTGTGCCCTGACTTTGGTACATACAGCTGAAATGAGACAGTACTAATTAGACATATAAGTCTTGAATTTTAACACAGTGCTGACACAAACATAAGGCAAACAACCAGAAATATGTGAAAACAACTTCAAAGTAGAATTGAAACAATGTAAGAAGGCAATGAGAGCATTGATATTACTGAGCCCAAAGCAATACTTAATTAGCTTGCTTTATTTTTTCCTTGGGCTCCGTTTCAAAATAAATTCAGGCTGCAGTAGGAACTTGAAATGAACTATTGATTTACTTCTCTGGAGTCTTAAGGAAAAGGGAGACTTAATTTAAAGACAGGAATTTAAAACAGATGAAATGTGGCCTTCCTACATGGAAAAAGAACATAGTTGAATACAGTGCAACAGTACAGGTTAGATTTTAAGTGAACCTCTTGCGTGTGAGTTACAATGTGAGCATTTCAACCTGACCCTGGCTCAGGCTGAATCATAGCTATAGTTTTCTGCGGGGAGGTTGGTACCACTGTGGTCTTCTGTTTCCACCTGTACTCTGCTGAGCTGTGCCACAGAATCTGATGAGTCCCTGGTCCTGGGCAGGATGGACTCGCTCATGCCCTTGTTTGGCCTCCGCATGGCTCCGTGGGCTTGGTCCAGGTGTAAATCAGAGCTAATTAGAGCCTATTCTCAATAATACCTTCAGGAATAGCAAGAGGATTATAATCCTACAGCTGCCTCTTAACCATTCACATGTATTTTATACAGTGATTACAGTTTGGAAGTATGTATGTGCATGTAGGCATTAACAGCTACATTTCTGATTTCTGTGTGGAGATATTATTTGTTAGCTCTGTGCCATAAGAGCAAATAAAAATAATCTACTTCATGCTTTGTAGATATATGTGATTTGCGTTTTCTGTGCTTTGCACAGTTGAATACTTGGCATATCTGTCTCAAACATAAAACTGTAAGTAATGATGTTTTGAATTCTGTGGATTGAAAACAATAAGCTGTTATCAAAAGCCCATTTGGAGAAGTGCAATTTTCTGATTTTAGAAGCCAGGAAAACCCAATTCTGGCCTCTCTGCAGTGACAAATGCGCACTTAGCTCAGTGTACTTTCTGTGGGAGTTAAACTGTATAATAACCTTACAATTATGATCTTTGAAGATGTTCTGCATTAAGCATTTAGAATGGTGGAAGGAAACATTAATTCATAGAGGGGCGTGTGTCTCTCCTTATACACATACATCTCCACGGATGAAGAGCTTATTTGTGTCAGGAAGCTTTCCAAATGATGATATTATTATGTGAAGTGAGGTTCTTTCCAAAAGCATGCAGAATTAAGCCCAGCTGGATGCTGGTAACTTCTGCCTAGTTTTCTAGAAGTTTTCATGTTAGCTTGTTAGGCATTTTATACCCTAGAATTGCTTTGTGTTATGAATAGTGAAAACACTGTAAATCTAGTGAATATTTTAAAAATTGATGTACTGCATCAGCTGGTGGCCGGCTAAGTGAGGAGAAGTGGGAAATGAAATCTGTCATTTTTCAATCATCTGTTATATTCGGCGATGGAAAACCATCACTCCATGATGGTAATTGGTGGCCTGTGTAAAATGGATCTTACTCCATTGCTGAGGATCTCACTTCACAGACGCTTGATAGCAAAACAAAGAAATAAAATCTGTACCCTCTTGTTGCAGATGGTTTGAAGAGAGAGGTCAGGGGCTGCAGGTGGGAGTGTGAACTCCATTCAGCACTTGCTGCATGAAGGGATTCAGGCCGGGGGTCCACCCTGGCACCCATCAGTTGGCAGTCCTGCTGCCCCCTCGTGCTCTCCCTCAGGAGGAGATGTTTTCTGTCTCCAGAAAGTCTTTGAAGTGTTTCAAAAGCACCAAATTTTAATGCTTACATTAAATATACATATATATATATATAAAAATATATATATATAACCCTAAACTAGAACTGTTTAATGTACAGCTTGCTGGTTCTGTTGATGTATTATTTTTTTAAGGCCTGAAATGCAAAATACTGAGGAACCTTCCTTTATTGCAGTCAAGTTCACATTCATCCTGGAATTACGCCTTTTGCAGTCTGGCATCATATTGCAGAGAAAACCAACAATAATATGAATTCATAAATGGCAGCAGTTCAGTGTGTTCCCTTTGTAGAAGTTAGCACCTCTGAAAACTTTCCATATTGAAAGCTCTTTCATTTAAAATGTCAGCGAATACTGTTTATTAAAACCATGTATTTTATGAAGACTCACAAGTCATATAATGTGTTCTAGGTTTATGCAGATGTGACTTATTACTATAGTGACATTAAAATTGAATAGTCTATGAATTACAATTTAACATCACTTTCTTTTTTCATACTTTATCAATCAAAATACCTCCAAAATCTGGTTTTATCATGAATTTAGTCCTAATAGTAGTCTTCATATTTGATCATTTTCAGTGTTTAATAAGGTTCATATCATGTAATTTCAAAGTATTTTTATTGCTACTTTAAAAATAATAATTCTTTTATTGGAATTTTATTCCTCCTAGTTTTTAACAATCTAAAATTGATGTACTGCAATGCACTTCTGGGAAATATGCCAACAACTTTTGGGTTTAGTTTCAAGATGCCTGTTCATATGCATTTTCAAGGGTTTGTTGTAGGGGTATAATCCTGCTTCCAGAATTCTTGGTAGCACAGCGTTGGCCTGATAGATGGAGTGCTATTAAGTTCAGGGCCTGGTAGCTGTACAGATAAAGTGCAAAGGCCCATATTTTAAAGTAACCAAGTAGTCAAAATACAACCTAGTTTTTTAAATCAGTTCAACACTATTTAAAACTATGTCATAGGTTTCAAATGTGTTTTAAGTAGTTTTTAAGAAGTTGCTGTTAAGTAGATGTTGCACGTGCTTAGATGACAAAATTTGATTCCTGTTGTTTGGAGTGAGAACAGGCCACGGTCTTCTGCAGTCATTTCTTACGTCCATTTTGTTAGCATTGCTCATAGCAGCTCCACTCTACTATCTCTGTCTCATCCCACGTTCTTTATAGGTGAGCTCATTTTACTGCTGCCAACTAGTATGGCTTGTGGTCGCAAGGACTGCCACTGAATAGGTTAAAATGCAATGAGCTCTTGTAGACAACACGTGGGCAAGGAGCATTTGAATGCTGGCTCTGGCACAAAGTTTCTCTTCAGGCACAGCTGGGACATTTAATCTCTCACCTTGCGATCACCATCTCTAAAATGAAGTGATACCTGCCTACCTGTCTCATAGGAGCACAGATGATTGACACATACATGTAAAATGAGACAGGAATTCACTGAAAGCACATCAGAGCCATCTGATCTCCAGATACATGGGGAATCATTCTTGGAAAAGCCTAAAAATATTAGCAGCTGTGTTCATGTGTGCAGTGCAGTACCGTAATCAGCTCCTGTAACCGAAATAAAGGACATCTATATCACATGTCAAGACAGTGCTGGAGCCTTTCAGTGTCCTCCCAGTGACTTTGAGAAACTTGAGCCATTCTAAAGGCAAATATATTGCTCTTCAGAAATCTTTTTGTAATCCCCTGTACAAAGGCTCACATGTTTCTGGGTGCTCTCCAGTCCTTAAACATGGCTGCCTTTGACCTTTCTTGGGCTCCTTTCAACTGGCCAAACCTGCAGCATTGACAGCAACAACAGCTGACATGAATTTGTTGAAGTCACTGGTATTCACTGGTAACCCTAAAACCAGGAAAATCACCCTTTTTGTGAAATTACTACGTTTCATGATAGGTTTTTAACAAGATTCCAAGGATACTCCTCTTGTGTATAAAATGAGATGAATTAGGCCCCTCTTATGTTACATTCACTAAAACCACATGAATATTACTGTATGGTTATTTGTGTGTGTGTGTAGCATATTATGTCATAAGTATTTTACTTCTTTTAGAAGAAAAAGGGAAAGCAAAACCCAATAGTGCAAGTCAGCAGTCCAGCACAGAAGTAGCATCTTTTCTTCCCAAACCTGGAGCAGCAGCGGTGGCACCTGTAACACTTGCTTCATCCTCCAAGAACACAAATGGAGATCCTAACGCAGTTACTGAGTCAGAAGAGGAAAAAGCCAAAAAACTGCTTTACTGTTCATTATGCAAAGTGGCTGTGAATTCCTTGTCACAACTAGAAGCCCACAATACAGGTGAGTATGGGCACAGTGCAAGTCAATTGTGTGTTACTGTTTTCAAAATTCAATGCAAGAAGCTGGTTTTCTGACACTGTGGTAGCCATGCTTCACTGAAAAGGCTTTTAGTTAAAAACTGCAACGGCAAGTTACATAAACTTTTCAGTTATTAACAATTTCATGTGTGGGTGTTTTGATATTTTATTAAAGCTATCTATATTTTTTTTAACCGTCCTTCCTGTACTCTGTAAGCTTTTCATTGACAAAACCCTTCTAGTTCATATTACTTAATCAGTTTCCATCATACCTCCATCCTGAGGGTCAAAGTATGATCATAGTGGTTTCTGTAACACCAAAGTTTCTAAAATGTCTATCTCTTCCCTGTTTCATCTCACTATCTCTGGTGTCTGCTTTTTTGCTGGTACAACTTGTAGTAAATTTTGCTATTTGATATTTTTGATAATTTTTATGGTGGACTCCTTAGATTTCCTAGATCTTTTGACTACTGTGAATTATATATGCTCCCTTTAAAAGGTCACATGCAGCAACCCATAATGTGCTCTGGGTGCTGTGATGTGCTGGTGATGTAAAACTTGTTAACAAACCATTGAAGCTGGTTGTTTGGCTGCGATCCATTCTTGAAATGGCCAGAGCAGCTGTTTCTTCCAAAGTAGATGATACTTTTCAAATTATTCCTGTTCCCAGGCAGGTTTTGAGTGATTGTTGTGTGGTTCCTCTCCCACTCTTGGCTTGGCCCTGTTTTGTGATTCACCAGCTGTATGGATTTGGGCAGAAGGACAAGCTACAAGGGTCGTACACCCCTGCACTCCTGCACTGCCCCCAGATAGAGAGGCAGTGGTCCAGGGAGCCTGTTGTTCCCTCTTTGTACAAGTCTTTCTTTCATTGTCTGGCTTCCCTTTAGATCAAGGAAGCGGGAACTACACTGACCGAAACTAGTCATCATTAATCCTGATCTGTAGTGACTTAAACCATTCTGTCTTGAAGATAAATGTGTTTTTAAAAGTCCCAAGGCTGATGCCATGGCTGTATGTGGCTGATCAGTAATTCACCTCTGTCTCCTTGTTTATTAGGCTCCAAGCACAAGACTATGGTCGAGGCTCGGAATGGTGCTGGTCCCATCAAGTCTTACCCTAGACCTGGATCCCGGCTGAAGGTGCAGAATGGCAGTAAAGGCTCAGGACTGCAGAACAAGACATTTCATTGTGAAATCTGTGATGTCCATGTGAATTCAGAAATTCAACTTAAACAGGTAGCTTGCATGTATTTGGCATTCCTTTGTTGGTTTTAGTTGTGTTGCAGTATTGTAGGTGGGATTGTAGGTCTGTGTTGAAGATGTTTTGGCAAAAAGTGAACTTAGTATTTCTTTTTTGTCACCCCACAACTATTTCTAAATAGTTCACCATAGGTCAAGTTCACCTAAATAATTGTTTCAGCTGGGAAAAAATGGGCTTGAGAGTCATGAAGCAGAAGTGGGCAAGGTGTCAGTATCAACATAGCACCGCAGGTCTAGCTTAAAAATTTCCTTTTAAACTGGAGAGAGATTTGAACTTTGGTGTCCCAAAAGGAAGAAATTCTGGGTAGAGGTTCCCTGAATTCTCTTTTGGTGCTGTTTCAATCCGCTGGGATACTTTGTAATAGTAAGTGAGAAGGCGAGAGAATGTGACTTGATTCTACTGGTTTAGGACAATCAGCAGGAGGGTAGTACTGTAGATATGTCTGAATTGTGTAGAGCAACATCATCATTAATAGCGTAGCTGTATGAACATGCAGCACTTCTCTGTCTGAGCCAATTAGTCCTGGGTTCAGAACTGTGCCTATCCAAACACGTTGTTTCTGACACCCAGACGGGAATCTCTAACCGGATGGTGCTGTGCTGTGTCAGGATGTCCTCTCATTCTCTGTTATTTCAGTTATCTCTAAGATGGTATTAAATTGCATGGTGTAGACGTATCCCTGGGTACTGTTCTTCCTTCAGCTAGCACTGAATTATTTATACTACTAAACAACAACAGCAAGACTGAAATATACCTGCTACTTCTGAATATCCCTGTGACCTAGTGATTACAGCTCTTCCTGGTTCAGAGCTCCTCAGGTGGGAAAAGGAAATACTAACCAAAATATCAATAATATGCAGAGCCTGTCTTGGCTCACAGATTTTGCTGTATTTGATTAGTTTCTGATTCTCTATTTGATGTGCTCCAAATTGTTATGTTTAATTTAGCAAAACTCGACTTTGCTCTCTCTAAAGAACCTACTTTATCTTACAAACAGGGGTTTAGGCATAACATGCTGACGAATTGATTTTGAACTCAAAACTGAGAAATGTTTAAACAGCTAATTAAATATGAGGATATTTATTTCAGCACATTTCCAGCCGAAGGCATAAGGACAGAGTTGCAGGAAAGCCTATGAAACCTAAATATAGTCCTTACAACAAACTGCAGCGCAGCCCAAGTATTTTAGCAGTAAGTATTTTTATTTCTCATCACTGTCTGTGTGAATTTATGACCTTGGGGACTCCCACCGCACAGAGACAGGAACATGACAGACCTGACACTTCCGCAGCGTTTCTCCCCCTGCAGGCTGAATCTGCACAGGGATCAGATTTGAGGATAGTTATGTATTCTGTCTGCCCAGTCAAAGGCATGCAGACAGCACTGCGAGTGTTATTTACTGCTAGGGAGAAGGGAATAATCAGTGGAATGGGGAATGAACCGTGTGCCCCGTGGAAAGGAGTCGACTCTGCTGAGCTTGTGCACTTCTCCTTGAAGGCTGCAATGCATATACTCTGTCTGCCTGGGAACCTGAGATAACTCTCAGTTACGATGGATGCAGTTAGGAAAAAGACATAAGATGTTAAGATAGAAAAATACTAATGCTTCTCTGCTGCATACAGCAAAACAGTGCTGTGTGGAGGTATTATGTCGCTACAGGAGTTATCAGGTGTTTAGGAGAATCGATTGCCCACCTGTGTGCTCGAGCTGTGTCTGTCACTGGCTATCAAAACACCTTTCCCGCCTTTGTGCTGGAGCCATTCCCCTCTCACACCCACCTGCGTTTCCAGGAATTCCCCAAGCTGGTTCTGCCAGTCAGCTGCAGCCGGAGTTCAGGCTGGCTCAAGCACAGCACAGATTGTATGTTTATTTGCTCATGACTCAGCCTGTACTTTATTCATTAGGGAAAAGTACATGCCACCTATGGCACAAAAACAATTTATAGGTTGGAAAGAAAGAGCTGCAAATATGTGCGTGCAACAGTAAGCATGTGTAAAGCCTTTAAAAGCTGAATTATTAATATGTCTTTGTAAGTTTATAGAGGCAAACGAAAATGCTGCAGGCTTTCTCTGTCTCCCCATTCGATAGGTTCTGCACATATTAATCTTCATTTGTGTAACACACCATTTTATTATTGCACAAGGAGAGACCTCCATTAATAAAGGAAGGACATGAGTACCTTTACCCCCACAAATGTGTGACTATGGCGCAAACCATTTTCAGTGAGACTGTGGTATATATATTTCTGGTTAGCTTTTTCAACACAAGCACTAGCAACCCTTGTAGGTGATACACTGAGTAATAATTCTCTCAGAAAAAAATCTTTATGGTATTGTTCTTAAAAAAATATTTCGAAAAAATCAGCTCTACGTTGGCAAGTTACAAGTTGACTGGATCAATATTAATTTCCCATCTTGACCACTCTACTTTTCTACAATTCAGTTTTGCAAGTGGAAAACTCGACTTTTGACTTGTTTTTTTAATGTTTCTTTCACAGTTATGATTTATATAATTCAATGTTGTTCACTTGCAAATTATACCTCCTTCTAAAAGTCAGTGTGACTGCCCCTACACTCAAGAGATTAAGGTATCTCGTTGCGTTAATTGCCTCGAGAGTAAGAAGGCAACACAGATAAAATTTCTAAGCAGCAGAGATGAGGCTTCTGTGAGAAATCACAGCGTGTCAGGGTGCATTTTCTCCTCACGTAAAAGTGGGCACGGGGAGAACTGTATTAACACTGCCTTTCTGTGTGTTTTATTCCAGGCAAAACTTGCATTCCAGAAGGACATGATTAAGCCACTGGCACCTGCTTTCCTTTCCTCTCCTCTTGCTGCGGCTGCAGCTGTGTCATCGGCTCTGTCCCTTCCTCCCCGCCCCTCTGCCTCTTTGTTCCAGGCACCTGCAATACCACCAGCTCTCCTCAGGCCAGGTCATGGTCCCATCCGGGCAACACCTGCCTCCATACTTTTTGCACCATATTAATTTATTGATGTAAAAAAGAGATAACTATGGCCAGTAGAAAGGTAAAAGAAAAGTGGGGAAAAGGACGAGATTTTTTAAATGTCTTTCTCTTTTGAAATGCCATCCAGCGAGACACCTCAACCAACCACACCATAAAATTCATCATCGACAGTACTGCATTTTGGAGTCTAGACAACTCTCTTTCTCAGTCTCTCTCTGTCTCTTTTTTTTTTTTTTTTTTTTTTTTAAATTCTAAATAGAGAGTTATTTACTAAAACCCTAATTGCTCATAAAATTTATATGATTAAAGATTCATGCATCTATTAGGTTTTTACTTTCTGTTGGTTTTTTTTTCCAATGTGTATGATGCACCTTGGAATCAAGGAACGTAAAATATTTTCCTGACAGACTTGAAAACTGGAGGGTCTTCCTTGCTCACACTTATGTAAATATTTCACTGAAAGTCAAAGGGGTGCAATCTAATGTGGAAAAAAAGGTAGATGAGCCAAACGCCTGATTGTGGATAACATCTCGAAAATTACTTGTGTCCTTCTTTTTTTTTTTTCTCAATGTGCTCTTGTTGACAGGGATTGTGTACTGTCCTAGGCCCCAGTACTGGTGTATCTTGTGTAATACTAATGTATCACATGTCTGATTTTAATATTTTTAGTTTCTGTGCAAATGTTTGAAAGCAATGCAGCGCTGAAGCTTTTAATTATTTCTTTTGTGACACACTTTATTTAGGGAAATCAAAAATAGAAAGCCATATAACAGATAGTTAAGATTACTACTTGTTTGCTACTTTCATTTAACTTATTTTTGTTGTTTCCTCACTGGTGTTGCTAAGCAATGTTTAAAGAGAAAAAAAGCTTTTCAATTGCACATTACCACAGCTCACATGCATTGTTCAAGAAGACAATGGATCCATGTATTTCTACGTAAATATACTTTTTTTTCTTCATTTCTAACTAGTTTCATCTGTAACAATGCTGCATAATGTTGTGGCTCCCTAATGCAATAATGTACAGAACATAAAATATTTATAATTGACCATATTCTCTGTTTATTGAATATATTGCAGTAAGGCCCCACCTATCTTCTTACCTCCCCAACCTTTTATAAAGGTGATATCAATATGCAGTACTCAGACTGAAGTCATTATGTGATAATGGGGACAACAGGTGGAAGACAGGAAAAAAAAATAACTTTTAGAGCATCTTTATCTGCAAACCATAATAGTAAAATGTCTGTGTATTTTTTTAAATGTACCTTTTCAATAAAATAATATGAAAAATATACATGCTTGTGTGTATTAATTGGTGCAAGGAAAAAAAAATCCTGGAACAACTTTATCTAAGGGGAATGTCTTCAGGAGCAGGCAAAGCATTGGAGTTGCAATAAAGTATAATTACCGAAACCATGTTTACTTCCTTCACGTATTAACATCTTTTCCTTGCTACATCCTGTCAATGCCTTTACTGAGCCTTTTTTTTGCAGTAAGACTGTAAACTTTCACTACATTGGAGATTCAGAGGAAGAAGCAATAGAGCCAGGTGGGTAATTATGGTTTTATTATTGCACCACCAAAAGCTACAAAATGGTTATGCCATCTCTGAGGAAGATTAAGGATTAATTTTAAAACCAGCCTAGGCATACTTGAGATTGGAAGCAGCTCACTTTAGAGTCAGGACTTGCTCTGAAGCATGGGCAAAGTAGGCAGCTGCTTGACACAGTAGGTTTTTGAAAGGCAGGTGTTTGGGGAAGCTTTGAAATTGTTTTTTCCCCTGCTGAAAAGCTTGATCTGCTCTGTACAAGTCTTTTCTTTGTTACTACAAAGTGAAAAGTAAAGAGTAAAAGACTCAACTGTAAGGCTGTCAGGGTTAATACAAAGCCAATAGAGCCCTTACAAAGCTACAAAGGCCAAGAAATAATAATTTCAGGAACTTTAATAATACAGAATTTACAGGCCAACATATACCTCATATTTGCAGTATATTAGCATTTTCTGCAAGTGTAATTCTGCCAAATTTGCACTATTCACTGGATCAGTTGATTGTTGTGAGAGGATAATTTGCTGAAGAATCACCTGCAACAGGGTAGACAAGGGAATCTGGACTTTTAGCGTCTCTGGGGAAGCAGGTACAATTGTGTTTATCCTGTGGACTGTAAGAATTGAAAGGCAGTACGGATGGACACTCTTCCATGAACATCTGTTTGTGCCTAAAAGAGATTATTTCATTTAAAAAATAAATTACCTTACTTTACTCCCTTACTCTGTGATCTCGGACTATGAATTTTATGCTCAGAATAGTTTTGCAAAAGAATTTGTGGCATTTTTTCTGAAAAAAAGATAACATGCTTGTCTTAAGCTCTGCGGGAAGTATTTCACTACCTTCGTGCATCTGGCAATAATCCAGTGAGCTTCACTGTATATCTTTTGGACCTGTCACCTTGAATCAGTGAGGTACTGAACTATTTATTCATGCTTGGCTGGACAATGAATCTCCACAGCTGTCACCTTCTGGTCACAGTGGTCATGATGATTTTCTTACTATGGCTACTGTATTTTTTTAACCATTTTTCTCATAATGTTCTTGTTTCAAGTGACAACATAAGCATCCTCAAGTATTTATTGGAACAACTGGCGTTTCAGGTAAAAACTATATATGTATTTTTGAGATAGAATTGTCAGATATTACAATGTTTTTGGACTAAAGTAACCCTGGTTTAAAAATGTTACTATCTGGTTTAGTTATTCATATTTATTTGTACTGATAGAGTACTGTGCTAAACGCTGAATGCCAAGACCCAACTCCTGCCAAGCACCAGAAGCAGAGGAGGCCAAATCGAGCCTTTGAAAGACTGCAATTGAGGGAGGTCCCCAGTAGCTGGAATGAAGGACAATTTTGTGCCTCTATTCCAAAATGGCAAGAAAGAGGATCTGGGCACATGATAACAAGTATATGATTGGGATTGGTCAGCATGGGTTTACAAAAGGCAAAATCCTGCCCGAGCAGCCCGAGTGCTTTCTGTGATGAGATGCTGGTCTGCACAGACAACTCCGGCAAAGCTTGTGACATTCGCTCTCATAGAACCTCTGCAGGCAAGTGGGGGCAGCACAGATAGGGGTGGGTGGCTACCTGGGTGGCTGTAGGGAGTGGTTGGGTCACCAAGCTCCAAGTGTTGGGCAGTTCTCTGCAGTCTGCAACAGCCAGCTGTTCCTCAAGGGTCAGTAACACCTAACGGGCTCACCAGTGACCTGTACAGTGGGATGGAGAGCCCTTGGCAAATGTGCAGGTTGTAATACCCAATTGGGGGAGCCTGTTTTTCCAGACAGTATGCTGGAGGTTACGGTTGCCCGGAGGGACTTTAGCAAGCTGGAGATGCGGTATGACAGGAACCTCACGGGGATCAGACAAAGGCCAAGTCCTGCATCTGGAAAGGAGCGACCTCGTGCTATATTGCAGATGGGGCCTGCTCACCAGGGAGCAGCTTTGCAGGAAAGGACCTGGAGAGAGTGGAGGGAAACCCAAATTTCGTGGTGGGCAAATTGAACAGAAGTCTGCAGTGCACCCTTGTGGCAGCAGAGCTCAACTCAATACTGTGCTGCGTTCGCAAAACCGTGGCCAGCACCTCAAGGGACCAGGTAAAACTCCTCTGTTTGAGCTTGTGAAGCTGTATCTGGAGTAACACGTCCAGGCTGGGGCTTCGGACGTGAGAGAGATTTTGAAAAATTGGAGCATGTCTGGGAGAAGACCACAAAGGTGGTTAGGAAACGAGCATGTCATATCTAGGCAAGTGGAATGGGTTTGTTGAGCCCGGAGAAGGCTGTGACAGTTCTGGCCGCTGTCCTTATGTAGTGTGATCAGTGGTCACAGGTAAGAGAAATGGATGTTCCTCAGAGAAGCCCCACAAGAGGATGAGAGGAGACAGCCAGAAGCTGCAGAAAAGAACATTCTGACTGCAAGTAAGAAAAAAAGGTTTTATGGTAAAAGTGTATATGCCCTGGGGCAGGTTGCGCAGGAAGGTAATTGCTCTAAGAGGAAGCTCTTATATGTAGCCAGATGAGCCACCTGATCCAACTTCAATTGAAGGCTGGACTAGGTGACTCCCAGAAGATCCTACCATCTTAAATGGGTCAATAATTCTAAAAGATAAAAAGATGTTCTGTTGAAAAAATCAAAAGTAATCATTGTGTTACAGGGCAATTAGAAGCTGAAGGAAACTTTGCAGCAGTAAATGCTGACTGATAGTTTATAATATGGGGGGCATGTGATAGAGTACCTGAAAAAATGAAGACAAGCACCTTACCTGTAATAGGCTGAATCAGAACTGAAAGGAGGATGGACCTGGAAAGGTGGGAGAGTCAAAATGACAGGAGTGGGAAATTATTTGTACTGCAATATTGTGACTGGGTTTTGGAGAATCTGAGGTTGAGGTTCTGTATTTCAGGCCAAAAAAAGGACTTTGCAGTAATTACAATGTGATGTGTTTCAGGCCTTGAGTTTTGCTCAGACAAATATGTTTTCATATGGTTACTTGTTTAGATTATCTGAAACCATTTAACCAATTCAATGGCTGAAAAATTCATCATCAATCTTGCTCATGTCCTATGTTCACAGCCAAGCAACTTCTATTAGTGCATCCAGCACCGTGGTTTTCACCTGTTCTGCATTTGTCTCTAGGTAAGTGTGTTTTGGAGCAATGGATTCTGGGTTTTTAATTGCATGTTTCTTCTGCACCATATCAGACTTAAAAAGATCCATGCAAAAATTGGTCATATTTTTTAGAAAAGTATTATGAACTGTTCAAGGGTAATGTTGCAATACAGTAAAGTAGCAGCAAGGGACTGGATTACAACAGGGGTGGAAAATACTCTGTTCAACAGACAGTAAGTCTACTGCTGGCTGAATCTGATGAATATCCGCTGGTTTTCGCAGATAACATGCTGACTGAAAAAGGGGTGACTGCCATCTCAGAAGCAGGGCTATGTAAGGTGGAAACAGATTTTTGTCTCTGGAGAACTGGCCAGCAAAACCCACAGAACATAGAAGTTCTGTCAGACATAAATCCACCACGCTTTTTTTTTGTTTTTTTTCTCTCTGAAAACAAATTTAAAACTATACAGCTATACAAGCAATGACTCCTTTCTCCCCCCCTGGAATAAAGGTAGGGGAAATACTGTGATTTTATTGCACAAGCCAAATGAAAATAGAATAAAACTGGAAGGTGGATTTCATACCTAAGCAAAAGATTTTTTTACTGACTGTTTAAGAGTATTTGAGTGCCTCCCATATTTATCTGAATTCCATGAGATGTAAAGGGGAAGGGATGCTAAGGACCTGGGTGGAACTGAAGAAAAAAGTAGTAAAAGTTATCCCATCAAGATAAAACATTAATGTGCTGCATGAAAGGACAGAATCAGGTCAATCCCTTTACACAAGATGGGTTAGGCATAGGAATCTGCAGTGGGTTTCTTAAATTAAGAACTTAGAAATAGAAGACTGCTTCCTCTTGCAGGGAAGACGTAAGGCCCCTGTGGAGAAAAGAGATGACTTCCCCATCATACGTGCTGAAAAGAGGAACAGGCATAGTTGGACTCACAACCATGAAATCGTAGAACAGTCTGGGCTGGAATGGATCTGTAAAGGTCATCTAGTCCAACCACCCTGCACTGAGGGGGGGCATCATCAACTAGATCGTGTTTCTACGGACCCCATCCAACCTGACTTTGAATGTTTAGAAGATTGAGACATCTACCACATCTCTGGGGAACCTGGGACAGTGTTTCACCACTCTCAGTGTAAAATTTCTTTTTTATATCTAGTCTAAATCTGCCCTCTTTCAGTTTAAAACCATTACCTCTTATCCTGTCGGAACAGGCCTTGCTAAAATGTCTGTCCCCATCTCTCCTGTAGTCCCCCTTTAGGTACTGCAAGGCTGCTGTAAGATCTCCTTGGAGCCATCTCTTCTCCAGGCTGAACAACCCCAACTCTCTTAGCCTGTCTTCATAGGAGAGGTGATCCACCCCTCCGCTTAGTTTTGTGACCTTCCTCTGAAACTGCTCCACAAAGTCCATGTCCTTTTTATAGGTCCAAGTCTGTCCGGTGCTGAGGTCCCCAGAGCTGTATGCAGTACTCCAGGTGGATTCTCACAAGAGCAGAGTAGAGGTGCAGAATTACTTCCCTTGAACTGCTGGCCAACAGGCAGCATAAGTGGCCACATCTAGGCCCATGAAGCAGGTTGTACCAGAAAACGGACCAGAATGTTTAGGTCAGTCTTACATTAATGAATTTGACTGTAGTGGTATGGAAAAGCGCATTACATAGGAGCTACTGTGAGCTATTTTCCTAGGCTAGGAGCAGCCCATGGCACACAGGCTTCTTTTTCAAAGACTGCGTTTACACTTTAGATATATGACGTAATTTCAGTAGATTTAAATGCACAGCATGCACAGCAGCCAGTTGGTGCTGTCAGAGCCACAACTTTCAAGATACTTCAGGCAATGAGCACCTCCATGTTGAGAGCAGGCCCTTTAAGAGGGAGTTACTGAAAGGGCACATATGCAAATAAGTGGAAGTAAGCGAAACGAAGTATAGTGAAGGCGAAACAAAGTGTGGGAAACAGCAAATGACACAAATGTTGTAGCCAATCATGGGGCAACTTTAAGTCTGTGGAAAGCGCGTGGAAAGCTCGTGGACAATACCCCTCTCCCTATCCGAAATGTAGTGCTTAGCGAATGAGGACTTGTAACTGTAGAACGATTGGGTGTGCTTCCTGAGAGGTGCTTCCTGGTGTGCTTCCTGAATGTGGGCTTCCTGAATGTGGGCTTCCTGATTCGATTGAGGTGGCTTCCCGATTGATTGCGTCTGGCTCGACTGCTCCTGGCCGCGGCACCTCCAGCACTTCAGACCCAAACATGGCTTTTGTCCAGCAAGGGAAGTTTCCATTTTGTTACCCCAGGATTTTGTGTGCCCTTCAGAAGGTCAGTTGTTCACAAAAAAGATGTCATTTTCAGTTAAACCTTGTCCCGAGAGCCATCCACCCAAGTTACTTTTCCATTTCCTCTCCTCCAGCTGTAAGAGGGACTTTTTTTCCCACTGTTCAAGGACCAATTTCTGCCAGCCAAGCTCTCATCATCTCATGCCTGAACCTATTGCAGCATCCTCCTGCCTTGCCTTCTGATTATATCTGCTGACTCTTTGATCCTCTCTCTAGCTCCTTCCTTCACCACATCAAACCATGCCACTTGTTTCTCCAGCCCTGTATCACCCTCTTAAGTATCAGTTCTCATAACCTGTCAAGATGTCAGCTCTCTCTCCATGTCTTGAGTGAAGTCTGTCTTAATTTTCCAGCAAATGCGAGTGAGATTTTTCTGTTCTGTCCTTGAACTTGAAGGCAGCTCCCTAAATTATAAAGTTCATCTTCAATAGCTTTTCTATAGTTCTCTTATAGCAGCAAAAACTCATTCCCCATCCCTCCTAAAAAAAAAAAAAAAAACCAAAAACAAAAAAACCACCCACCACAAAACCTGCAGGGGGAGTAAAACTGGAAGCAGATTTTGTGATGTCAGATTTCAGCACATAAGAATGCCTAAGAATAGGGGACAACATAACCATGACCCTTCTCATTTTATCTGTCTAAGCTCTGCCAGCCCTGACTGTGCTAAGCACATTTTCTGGCAGATCTGATGGTTGCCTTAGAGGGTCAGTGATGCCTGCAAACACTTTTTCGAGATATATTATCTCCTCAGGAAGGCAGGTGGTAGCTTCATTCAAAGCTAATTTTCATGTTCAACTGTGCCAAATCAGGTTTTCACTTGCAATTCGAATTTTAAAATGTTCTCTAACATTTTCTGCAAAGGCTGAATGGTAAATGGATCTTCACTGCCCGGCTTCACTGGAGCTGCTCTGAAGCTCTCACAGCTGAATAGTGCAAGTCTACCCGTT
This sequence comes from Jacana jacana, assembly GCA_013400555.1. Classification (NCBI taxonomy): domain Eukaryota; kingdom Metazoa; phylum Chordata; class Aves; order Charadriiformes; family Jacanidae; genus Jacana; species Jacana jacana. The sequence continues at coordinate 17,060 of VZTM01010157.1, read as the reverse complement.
GCCAAACAGGGCAAAGGAAATAATGGGGGGTTGGCTTGTATAAGAGCAAATACACTGGCTCCATTCTTGCTTTTTCTTGTCTCCTGATGTGATCACATAGAGGTGAACTGTTCTGAACACAGGCCACCCACCCAGCAAAACAACACTGTTTGCAGCATAATCGCAGTGCCGTATAATATGTGCTGGGTTTTAATTTCCTTTCCTGCTAAATATCTGACATGCATCAGAGGAAGAGAAGATCTGTTTCCTGTTGTCTATCTGCCCCTGAGCCCAGGGCTACAGTAATCCCCTTCCATATCTTGAAACGTTAATCCTCAGGAGTGCTTTGAGTCGATGCCTCACTCCTTCCCGGTGGCAGAGATGCATTTCCTACATCTCGGCCCCCTGCCTCCCTCCCTCCCCCAGTAAAGAGGCAATCAGAGTTCACATACAAAAGCCCTCCAGTGTGAGATTTACCTGTGAGTTTCACAGGTGAGTGTGTGCTGATGAATTATTCAGCCCCCAAGAAAAAGGAGACGGGAACAGGAACACAATGTCTATCTGACACCAGTTTGGACTTCATTAGTGAACGTTTTCCACCTGTGACAGATACTAAACAATAAATCCCAGACTCCAGTCCTTTGCTGACACTAAACAGACTCCAGTCATATTCTCCCCCTTCTCTGCTACTCGTCTTTGGAATACATAAGGGGTGGAGGGACATGCAAGTGCAGATACATTCTACCACCTTAGCCCTTTGTGGTGCCAGATCTGGCACCAGGCTCATAAATCAGCTTTAGCAGTTGCTCCCTTTAAATGATTTAGTGCAGGAGATACTGATTAGGGTAGCAAAGGCACCAGAACTGTTCATATGTAGAGGTGATAAGAATTACATCCACATTTTCAAATGCGAAAGTTAATTGTAAAAGTTATGACTTGCTATTCCCTCTCTGGAACTGTCTGCTGGGAACATTCTTGTGCCTGCTAAATCACTGGAGCTGGTTCTCTCTGCAGTCTCCTGTCATGGGAAAAAAAAAGCATTAAGCAGTTTTAGCCTCCTTCTGAAAATACTTAACTCTTTACATATGTTGCCTGCCATTATTTACATTATTTTTAAAGAGAATGAGTGGAAATTCGAGATATTTTATATTTAAATTTGCATTCTGTTGTGACTGCTTGCTGTGTGCTAGGATGACATTCCCCCAGCACAGAGAGGAGACATCAAAATGAGCATGGGCAAGGTGGGCTGCAAGAGGAGAGGGAACTCACTGTGCCAGAGTGGTCTGTAACCTACTAAGAGGTACAACACACTCATGGGAATTTGAGGAGGGAAACGTTTATGAAGGTGTATTTTCACACTGTCAATTTTTGGTTTATGTTGTGAGTGAGCAGGAATACAGTTGTGGTTTGAAATGCAGTTATGTGTTGTGACTTAAAGAATGTATAACTAAAGGCTTAAAAGCAGCCTAATAGATGCTTATTTGATCTTACTAAGTATGCCACTGAGGGGAGGACTCAGTGCCAGCAACTTTGCCTGGCCACTCTAACCCATTCCACTGGCATTTGCCTTTATGCACTACGGCTTGGTCACCTATAAAGTATATTTGCACACTAAAACTGTTAATTTTTTTTTTTCAGGCTCTTTTTTTTTTTCCTAGGGCTGCAATTTTAGCTGACAAACTTTATTGTGACTTGAAAAAGTTCCAATGTGCAGCAAGTTCAGAAGTTATATTCATTTTCCACAAGGCACATTTACTGACATCATCTCCAGAGCTGGCAAATGTTCCAGGTGAAGAAGTTATTAGAAAGCAATGAAAAAACTTGGGTGGTGATGGTTATTTCATTCTATTCATATGTTCATTGCATGTGTTTATGCTAAAACACAAATTCGACTCCATACTTTCATAATAATGTAGAATGTTGACATTGAAGGTAAAACTTTAATATAATTTGTCAGATGTTGCCAGTACTTCAGTAAAAATGTTGGTGAGCTTCAAAAGAAATTTTCTTCTTGGCAGGAGACAGAAAGGAAGTCTCTCATCCTGATTCACTGGCATTGTTTGACCCTGGCATAAGGAAGAAACACAAAATGCTAATGCCTGTTTTTCCTTAGGAGGCAGCAGAACTTGAGATCACTAACAAAATGTTGGTTTCTCAACATATTAGTATGGGTATAAAGAAGAACTACCTTTACTTTTTCTACCTCATGTTCTTAGTCTGTTCATGAGACTTAAATTGCATTATGTTATTTGGATCCTGTCTTCCACTGGTAATACAAATACCAAGTGTACTGATGACAGTATTTGAATGGGGTAACTGTTCATATTCTTCACTGTATCAGAGGAATAACACTGAAGTGATAACACTACAGAATTTAAATACAGCATATCTGCTTTAAAAACAGTAATACTCCCAAGACTTTATTGACACGGTCGGACATCCTTTAAAACATCCCATGTGGAAAATATATTCTTGCCTTGATCACGTCTTAAAGTGCCTGATTCTTCCAAAAAGACAACTAAAGGCCTTGGGAGAATAAGGTCAATAAAAATGGACTCTAGATTGCAAATACAGTTTCTTTAAGAAGATATGAATAAAAAAAATTATAATCATCTTCTTTCATTTTAGAAATTTATTTCACCACATTGTCAAAGGAGTTGTCTTTTCTCATCATGACATATAGAGAAGATGAAAATCATCAAACTTTTTTTGCTTGGTATTTGGAAGGCTGATAGCAGTGATTGTTCCCAGCTTTTCTCAAAGCTTGGCTACATGCTTTCCACAAGCAGTTCACACAATGATGCATTTCAACAGATAACCCACTTGCTTTCCAGTTTCATTTAAAATAAGAAAACGTTCAGTTCTGTGAGTGTCTCTTTCACATGCAGTTGAGACAATGGGAGTTTTTTCTATTGCCTGATGGTGAAAAGAAATTACAGTACTTTAAAACCAGCTATGGGTTATTTGAAAAGGGGAAAACAGGGGCAGCTCTATCGGGACTGAATCAAAGCAGTCTGTGAAGCAGGCTGCCAGGTCCCTGTGATGATGTGAAATTAGCCTCTCGCCCATCATCTATGACTAAAAAGAAGAGTTTAGACAGTAAAATGGAGGTGATACCACAGGTCTTTTATCTGCCTTACAACAGCAAGGAGGGAGTGGTGACACCATTCTCTTCAACCAGCCAAATGTCCTGGCAATAACTTTTGGTAATCTTGAATGTTTGGTTTCTATAATCTCTAGCACTTATCCTGCAGCTTGCAACTCTACATCCAGCCCATGGACAGGGCTGCCTTGTCACAGTAGAGGACCTGGAGTCATACATAAACTGATCTCTAAGTATAGGTGTTGCATAGAGAAAAATTCAATTTTCAAAGTTAGATGTATCTGACAAATCTCATAACAGCAGAACAGTCTGACTCATTTTCTCATTTCCATGTACTATTACGAAGGCATGATATTTGGTCTGCAGATACTACTATGGCAGAATTTCCCACCCATCCCCTATTTGCTGGGAAGAACCTTCTTATTCCTAGAAGTATTAAAACAAGTACACAAAGAAAGCGATGATGCTGTGTTTAGAATTCTGTATTTTCTTATTGGAATAAGCAGACCCTGACCAGAGTCTCTCTAGAGCATAAAGAAACCAAGAATTAACACCATGACTCCCCAGCAGAAATGCAGTTCTTGGCATCGATTGAAAGTATAGAGGTTAAATCTATATTTCCAAAGAAATAGCTTTTCTTTTTTTTTTTTTTTTAATGTATTTTAAAGAACTGAAAATAATCTTTATATTCTCAAGATATAGCTAAGTTATAAGAACTCTTCAGGCTTTTTAATTAGTTAGATCTTGAATTGGTAATTAATTGTATTTTCAAAGTTTTCTCCCATACTTTTATTGATCTGCACAATGCCACAAAAAGCTTCATGACAGAGGTACACAGCTCAGTTCTGTGTTCTGAGGTGGCCTCTGTCCTCCTTCGCTTGATTTCCTGTTGAAGGAAAAATAAAGCAGACAAAAGTGTCAGAACTTCTATATAAAGGAGTTTCATCTAGGGAATTTTTCTTTGTTTGCAAACTAGATTGAGAAAAAGAGGCAGCTCTTGAGCTTATATTGTTGAATATGCACAGAGGTCAAGACCATATTTTTCACTCTGATGAGCCAACAGTTTCTCCATCCAGCAACAATATGCATCCACTAATGCAGAAAGGAAGAAACAGGTAAGAGCTGCACCACCTAAATATGTAAATCTATGTTGAACAGATTCCTTTCAGGAACTTCCATGAAGTCAATGCCACTGCAGCTTTCTCACCAGCTGTGCTCCTCCCATAGGCATGACCATTGAAAAGAAAAACATGGATCTTTTTATCAGAAAATCCAACTTGACATGCAGATAAAGACTAACAATCTGTGATTCTTTCTGATGATTCATGCTACCTTGAAATGCAAAAGTTTAATTCTCTCGGATACCAGTGGAGCCAGCACTAATGATGAATAGTACATTGGGTTTGATTTACGTTGCATTTCAGGTTAAAGGAAGTAACACAGATAGTTTCTTATGGCCAGTTATTATGGTGCTATTTTAAGTTGACTGCAGTTAAACTTGCAAATAGCTTTATTTTTTCTTTTAGTACTACAGCTTTAAGTTGCAGAAGTTCTGCATGTCTGTAAAACTATCTAGCAAGGTCCTGTTTAAAGTATGAAGCTTTTGTTTCACCCTCAATGAATGATTTTATTAAGCAAGCTAGCTGTACCAATACTACTTCCCTAAAAACACAGATTAATCAGAAACCTATTAAAAGAGAAAGATACTAAAGTACTTTCCAAATTGCTTTTCTAGAGTAATTAGATTATTTCAGTTTACTGTTACAAGACAGTAAAATTTTGTCATGAAACCTAACAAGACATTTTAAAAATATAGCATACAATGAAATATTCTTGTAAAAACATATTAAAAATGCAACATTAACTGAGATTTATCATGCTATAATGAAAATACTAGCAATTCTTTTTTATAGGCAAATACTTCTATATGTATTTAGTCAGAGCCCACAAACTAAAAAGAGGGTAAAAAAAGCCTACAAATCAAAGATGCGTATCCTTAAATCTGGAATTATATATCTTAATCTGAATCCAAACTATACTAAAATAAGTTCTCTGGGTAATGGAGATGTATCTATCATGATGCAATTAGAAAATCTTCATACTTCATAATACTCAGAAATTCTATTGAAAATGTTCTGAACTGAACAAATTTATTGGAGTTTGAAAAAAATTGCTGCAAGCCTAAAGCAACTCTAGCTGGCAAACCAATTAGATGCAAAACCAAAGACCCTCTCCAGCTGGATTATTATAGATTTCCTACAGAAATTTAAAACATAACTCACAGTTGACAACTGAAGAGGACTAAAATTTTAAGCAAACTGAACAAGATTAGTTCCATCCTAGATTAGGGTTTTCTCTAAAGCCAGCACACTAGGAAGCTGCAGAACAGTTGAAATGGTACCACCTGGATTGCAAGGGTCAATCTCCCACAGCAGATCACATCTGACACAGCAGCTCCTGCATAGCAGCAGAACACCCTTGAGAAGCAACCTATGATCCCTCTGCCAAGTCCTGGCCTTGGGTGTCTGCCAGCGTGGGAAGGAAGCAGAAGCCTGTCCACTTTAGCTATGACCTTTTGAACCATTGAGAATGCCTGGTGGCAATTCCTGCCCCTTGTCTTCCTGTGTCCAACTAATAAGTGAGTCAAAGAGGATTTAAATGGGTAGATACCTCTCAATATGTATGCTATATGACAATTCAGACTCATTAGCCAGTATGTAATTATGTTTAATTTCCCATCACTTCTGAACTTGGTCCATTAAGAAAACTTAGACTAATATAACTTATGTTCTCTGGGACAGCAACAACCTGACCTTAAATGAACTGAATGTGAAATTGCCCAGTGATTGATTTTTCAATTTAATTATTTTTACTTTAGAAGTTAAATTTAAATGCGGCACTTTGCAGTCTAGCAAATCTAGGTCAAATAGATAGGATATTAATAATAACCAGTCCTGTGTGCAATGTAGGGGTTATACTTAACAGTCAATTCAGTTTGCAGAATCCAAAGCCTGAGTTATATGTAAGTAACCATCTTACAGTTGGTGGTGAATGGAGTTAAATCCAGTTGGTGACCAGTCACAAGTGATGTCCCCCAGGGCTTGGTACTGGGGCTGGTTGTCTTTAACATCTTTATCAATGAACTGGACAAGGGGATCGAATGCACCCTCAGTAAGTTTGCAGATGACACCAAGTTAGCTGTGAGTGTCAACCTGCTTGAGGGTAGAAAGGCTTTGCAGAAGGATCTGCACAGGCTGGTCAAATGGCCTGAGGCCAGTGGGATGAGGTTCAATAAGGTCAAGTGTCAGGTGAGGGTCAGTTTCTTCTCCCAAGTCATAGGCAATAGGCCAAGAGGAAATGGCTTCAAGTTGCACCAGGTGAGGTTCAGATTGGGTATCAGGAAATTTTTTTTACACTGAAAGGGTCATCAAGCATTGGAATGGGCTGTCCAGGGAGGTGGTTGAGGCACCATCCATGGAGGTATTCAAAAGACAGGTTGACATACTGCTTAGTGACATGGTTTAGTGATAAGTTGTTTTTTATCAAAGTTGATGGTTGGACTAGATGATCTTAAGGGCCACTTCCGACCTAGACAATTCTATGGTTCTATGATCCTACACAAGACAAAGGTATAGGCCAGAATTTCCCAGACTTCTGTAGATACTTGAATCCAGGGCTCCTCATCCTTAGGTCGCTTCCCTCCTCTGTACCGATTCTGTGCATCATGAGCTCAGAAAGAAATACAGGGTTTGTAGATGGTGATTCTTCTTACACCTATTTAATCAGTTTTCTTCTTACCCCCAAAGAAATTAAGTGAAGGAGGCTCTGCTATCTGCTCCACATAAGGTTACTTCAAATAAAGACATAAAGATCCAAGAAAAAAGCAGGATCCCTCACTGACCCAGCCAGAAGGCAGTTGAGCTAAAAGGCATTGGGTAACATCCAGTCCAGCTAAACCACCTCAGAAGGTAAAAATCCAAAACCTAGGTCTTGCAGGAATGCTAAATCAATGACAACTTTTTGGCTTGTGTGAGCTGGAACAAAATAACAAACAGAGGTAACTTAGGATGGTCCCAAAGAGTGGTGCTTAATGGAATTAAGTCCAGCTGGTGGCCGGTCAGAAGTGATGTTCTTCAGGGCTCAGTACTGGAGCCATATCCCTATCAACATCTTTATTGACAATGTTGATAGGGATATAGAGAGCACCATCAGTAAGTTTGCAGATGACACTAAGTTGGGTGCGAGTGTTGATCTGCTTGAGGGCAGGGATAGACTGGACAGGGAGGGACTTGGACAGACTGGATCAATGGGCCAATGTTAATGGCATGGCCTTCAACGAGGCCAAGTGCCAGGTCTGCACTTGGGCCACAACAACCCCATGTATCACTACAGGCTTGGGGAAGTGTGGCTGGAGAGCTGCCTGGCAGAAAAGGACCTGGGGGTGTGTTGGTTGACAAGCGGCTGAATATGAGCCAGCAGTGTGCCCAGGTGGCCAAGAAGGCCAACAGCGTCCTGGCTTGCATAAAATATAGTGTGACGAGCAGAAGTAGGGAGGTAATTGTCCCCCTGTGCTCAGCACTGGTGAGGCCAC